>JANHFO010008041.1:256723-276124 GCA_032468095.1 Pareas carinatus | reverse complement strand
GGGTCCGGTGTTTGTTTTCGTGGCTGGAACTCATTTGTTGGTGAAGGCTAGTTTCCGGATGTCTGAAAGGCGCGAGGCATCATTCCATTTATTCATGTTGTGGGGTGTTTCTCTATTATTCACGACATGAATAAATGGGATGATACCTCCCGCCTTTCAGATATCTGGAAACTAGCCCTCACCAACAAATGAGTCCCAGCCACGAAAACTAACATAGGACCTAAAACTACACAAGTTCATAACAGTTTATCAAATTCTGTCTGTTCCTTGCAAGATCCCTGAAATTTAACATCTTTTTCATATCTTGTTTTTATTTGCACATATGCCCACCATGTATGTTCTATCCCCTGATTTTCCATTTCTTGTCTAGTTTTTAAGTTTCCTTCCATATATAGAATAACTTTATACATCCAAATTTTTGCCAATCAACCAAATTTGGATGAACAAATTACCATGGGGTTCTCTTCGGCTTTAAAACGGAAATGAGCATTACCCCTAGAGTCAGCTCCGACTAGCACGCTTGTATGGGGGGAACCTTACCGTATCCATCTAATCATTGACACACAGCATCATTTATCTGAAAAAAGTCAGATACTGGACCAATATATGCCCTAAGCATATAGCCAGTCTCAATGTAATTTACAGTTTGATGTGGAACTCCACAGTTACTCTGAGGCAAAGATGCTGCACCATATTATTACAGTGAATTTTGACAGATGTCATGTGATTTGCAAATCCTATTCAGGGTTGTTCATTGCTGATATGGCAGTTCAAAGTCTGGCATCTTTTTGTGGGATCATTTATATGTCTTCCTATGTCTGGGTGTTCAGCAACTCATTTCATTTTTCATTGGGAATCATTGTTGAAGTTGTTTAGGTGCCAATGGAACTTCCTAAATTGGAGCTTTCTGACTGATAAATGGGAAAGTGCACCCGTAGGAGAGAGTTGTTCATAATTTTTCAGTATTCCCTCACTAGTTCATCTTGCCTTCATAGAGCTTGTGATGCTATGTGGCTCAGAACAGGAAGCCAGCAAATGGGAGTGATTTTAATACATTGTCTTATAATCCTCATTTATTTATTTATTTTTATATTTATATGCCTTCCCTCTCCATGGACTCTGGGCAGCTTACAATAAAACAATATTAAAAATTACATAGATAACAATAACAAAAATAAATAGAATTAAATTACAAGCAAAAATATAACTACAAATAAAACAAAAAGACATATTCATACACCATTCAGGCTTGGGTCTCATGAGATCAATAACCCCAAGCCTGCCGAAAAAGCTAGGTCTTCAAAGTTTTACAAAAAACTACTAGGGTGGGAATGGTCCAAAACCCCTGGTGGTAATTGGTTCCAGAGAGCCGGAGCAGCCACAGAGAAGGCCTTCCCTCGCAGACCCACCAACTGACATTGTTTAGTTGATGGGACTCAGAGAAGACCAACTCTGTGAGATCTAATTGGTAGACATGCAGTAGAAGGCGGTCTCATAAGTAATCTGGTCCCAAGCCATGTAGGGCTTTAAAGGTGATCACCAACACCTTGAATTCAGTTTGGAGACCAATAGGGAGTCAGTGCAGCTCACGGAGAATTGGTGTGATGTGGGTGTATCTAGGTAAACCCATAATAGATTGCACGGCTGCATTCTGGACTAACTGTAGTCTCTGAACACTTTTCAAGGGTAGCCCCCTGTAGAGCGCATTGCAGTAATCTAATCGTGAGGTGATAAGAGCATGAGTGACTGTGCGAAGTGCCGCCCGATCCAAATAGGGTTGCAATAGTTCACTAGGCGAACCTGTGCAAAGGTCCTTCTAGTCACACAGCAGTCAGATGGTGGTCTAATTTTAGCTGTGAGTCAAGTAGAACACCTCGATTATGAACCCATTCTGAGGGAGAGAATTTCTCTCCCCCTAGAACTAAGGATGGACAGTCAGTATGATCTTTAGGAGATAATATCCACAGCCACTCAGTCTTGTCTGAGTTAAGTCTGAGTCTGTGGACTCCCATCCAGACCCTAACAGCCTCCAGACATCGGCACTTCATGTTCACCGCTTCATTGAATTGATGTGGAGTGGAGATATAAAGCTGTGCATCATCAGCATATTGCTGATATCTCACCCCGAATCGTTTGATGATCTCACCCAGTGGCTTCATGTAGATATTGAATAGGAGGGGAGAGAGGACTGAACCGTGAGGTACCCCGCAAACGAGGGGTCTAGGGGTTGATCTCTGTCCTCCTGTCAACACCAACCATGAACGACCAGGGAGATAGGATGAGAACCATCGCAGAACAGTGCCCCCTATTCCTAGCTCTCTTAGTCATTTTAGAAGGATATCATGATTAATGATATCGAAGCCCACTGAGAGGTCAAGTAGCACCAAGACGGAGGAATGACTCTCATCTCGGGCTCACCAGAGATCATCCATCAATGTGACCAGAGCAGTTTCTGTGCTGAAGCCAGACCTGAAACCGGACTGAAAAGGGTTTAAGTAATCTGCTTCATCCAAAGACCGTAGGAGTTGAATTACCACCACTTTCTCTACAACCTTTCCCAAAAGGGGTAGGTTACAGACTGAACAAAAGTTTTTTAGTTCTGCTGAATCCAGGGACAGCTTCTTGAGGAAAAGCCTTACAACCGCTTGCTTTAAAGGTTGTGGGAAGGACCCCTCACTCAGGGTCGCATTGATTAACACCTGGAACCAGCTTCATGAAATCTCCCTACTAGCTGAAAGCAGCCAGGAGGGGCACGGGTCCAGTAAGCAAGTGGAGGCACTCATCGCCCCTACAGCCTTGTCCACTTCCTCAGGAGTCACTGGTTCAAACTCTTCCCACATAATAGGACTAAGATCTGCCCCTGTCATCTCAGTAGATTCAGTTCAATCAGAATCCAGGTCCATCTGAATCTGGGCGATTTTATCCAACAGAAACTGTGCAAATTCCTCAGCTCTACCCTGTAAGGGCTCTTCTGCTCCCTCAACATTAAGAAGAGAGTGAGTTACCTTAAACAAAGTGGCTGAGTGAGATTCTGTGGATGCAATAAGGGCGGAAAAATATGAGCATTTCGCCGCCTGTATTGCAACCAAATAAGTCCTAATAAAGGATCTTAACAGTGTTCGGTCAGATTCGGATTTGCTGGATCTCCAGTGTCACTCTAGGCATCTCTTCTGGTGTTTCATCTCCCTGAGCTCCTCAGTAAACCAAGGAGCTTTCCTGGATCCACTGCCATTGAGAGGTCGCAAAGGCACAATTCGATCCAATGCCCCAGATGCAGGCTTTTGCCAGGCAGCAGCTAGGATCTCGGCCGACAAGAGAGTTGGGTATCTCCCCAAGCTCCTTCTAAAACATTCAGGGTCCATCAGGCATCTGGGACGAAACCATTTAATCGATTTCGCCTCCCTGCGATGGAGGAGTGGCATCTCAAAGTCCAGTCTTAGCAGGAAATGATCTGACCATGACAAGGGTGAGATCTCTATACCCTGTAATTCCAGATCATATTTCCATTGCCTGGAGAGAAATACTAGGTTGAGTGTGTGACCCTCTTCATGTGTTGGATCCTCAAGTACTTGGGTCAAGTCCATGGTTGTCGTGGAGGCCATGAACTCCTGAGCAGCCACTGAGGATTCGTGGAGCGATGGTAGGTTGAAGTCTCTCAGTACCATAAGCCTAGGGAACTCACTGCCAGCCCGGCTATTGCCTCCAGCGGCACAGGCAGGGCTGTTGACCCGCACCTGGGAGGCAGGTACGTCAGCAACAAGCCCAATTGAACCCTTGAGTCCAACTTCAGGAGGAGAGACTCACACCCAACAATCTCAGGGGCAGGGATCCTGCGAGGACAAAGGCTCTTCGGGATAATAACTGCCACTCCTCCACCCCTTCCCTGGAGTCGCAGCTGATGTAATATCTGAAATCCATCTCGGCGCATCTCTGAGAGGGGAACCCCCGCTTCTTGGCCCAGCCAGGTTTCAGTTATACATGCCAGGTCTGCCCTCTCCTCTAGGATTAAGTCCCGAACGAAGGGGGCTTTGTTAACAACAGACCTGGCATTAAGCAACAGCAGCCTGAGGCCAGGGCCCTGACATCCTAAGTCACCAGTTGTACGAGAAGAGCCCGGTGAACCAGAACCAGAGGGGCCAGAACAAGTAATCGCTTTCAAGTAGCGAGTCCTAGTTCCCCAAGAGCGGCCTCCCCCTTGCCTCCCGCCATATTTACCTCTCCCAGTCATAACCAGTATATTCCAGCTCTCCACCCCTCCAGGGGTCTCCCTCCCCATCCCAGTAGCCTCTCCCATCTTCGGCAGGCATCCCATTCATACCGAACCGGGGAATCATATCTGAGCCTCCATCTGCTTCTGTTTATACACTCAGCAGAGGGAGGTCCATCATCCACCCCCGGCTTTCCCATTCTCTCAATAATTAAAAAATATATATAATTAATATATATACATATTCTTATTAAGAATTTTTAAAAGGTGGGGGGGAGCGAGCCGATTTAAACTCGTTGAAGGTAGGCGTCTGACCGGCGTCTTCTGGCTTTCCACTGCCGGTAAGGCCACTTCAGGTGTCGCTTGAGTTCTTTTTCTTGATCGTTAGAGGCCGAGATGTCATTAACGATCTCAGTAGGCATGGACCTGATTTGAGAAAAAATCAAAAAGACCAGGGTGTTCAAAAGTGACAGTGAAGTCAGGAAGGCCGTCGTAGTTAATGACAGGGTCGAAGAGACCGATGGAGGTGAGGTCAAAATGGCCGGTGGAGGTCATGACAGAAACAAAATGGCCGATGGAGACGAGGGATAAGGACAGTGGATATAATGATAAAACTGAAAAGGCCATCAGAGGCGGTGGTGTGGTCAAGATGGCCGGCGGAGATAGCGATGAAGTCCAAAAGTCCGTCGAAGGTGATGGGAGATCCAAGAAACCAGTGGATGCAGGGTCAGCAGAGGTGGTCAATATGGTCGACAGAGGCAACAAGAGGATTCAAAATGGCCGGTGGAAACAAGGCCGAAAAGACTGACCAAGGCGATGACAGAGCCAAATAAGACCAACAGAGGCAGCGACGCGATTGAAGTGGCTGGCTGCAGCGTGATTAAAACAGCCCTTGGAGGCAACAGCAAAGTCGGGCGTAGGTGATGAAAAAGTAAAAGAAACCAGTGGAGGCGGGGCTAAAATGGCCGACGGAGATGACGACTGTTATTTAAAATATAATCAGAAAAGAGGAAAAATTAAAGAAAAAAGGGGCATTGAGAGATTATATACATGAATACTCAGGTAAACCGTAGGAGAATTTTTTAAAATCCACACTTCAGGAAAAATAGTATTACAACAAAGAAATGCAGGTTAGAGAAGAATAAAATGATTTGATTATAAGGTTCTTCAGAGACCTTTGCTGTTAACTTCAGTCAATGCAGTTTATCCCATTTTTACATACTGCTGATTCAGACAAAGATATATTTTAATTACCAGATTTTTTGCAATAGCAAAACCAGCAGCTAATAGGAATTGAATTAATCTCTTAAACTACATCCTGAACATAAGTTGTTTCAATATCTCCCATCGGGACATGGTTACAGAGCCAAAGCAACTATATAGAGAAATTTTTTCCCCTCATGCCATCACTCTGCTGTACATTTAATTTCCACAGTTCTGTCTTATATCTAAGTCTATTACCCATGTAGTATGGCTGTATTACATTTATTCTTCCCATCTGTTCCACTACCTTCTCTATTGGTATAATTATTATGATTATTGTTCTTTGTTGTTATGATTATTACTTTGTTGTTTTGCATGTACACTGAGAGCTTATGCAACAGAGACAAATTGCTTGTGTGTCTAATCACACTTGGCAATAAAGCTATTCTGTTCTGTTCTATTCTATTCTGCATAAATTTATGAATTTGGAAATGCAGAAATAAACTAGCTACAGAGTGAATTGCCAAAGATCATTATATAATTTTCTTGATTCCATTAAAAACGTTCGACCAAAACAAATAGCTACAGATGTATTATAATAGAAGTGAATATATTTCAATTTATTTTCAGCTTCTGACTCTTTGTGCTCCTAAGCTTTTACTAGTCTAGCATTTATTGACAACGTATGCTCAACAATCCAGAATGGATAGGATTAGGAAGGCAGAAAAACCCTTAGCATTGAAGTCTACCAATCAGTTCCAGAATTAGCAAAAGTGAGGAACAGAATATACTTTTGGAGCTGATTTGCAAGTATCCTGTTAGGTGATGAAGCAAAAAAGTCCACTGCTTGCTGTATTTCATGAACTTTTATCTATTACTGACCATGCCAGCTTAGCATCATTTATCTTCAGCACAACGTTCTTACAGTTTGGATCTGTCTCTTTCAAAAATATTTTTCTTAATATGGTATCAGCCCACTGCCTGTTTGCATGAGTGAAAAGATATATTGCATTGCAATTGAACAATAGACTAATTGTTATAGCCAAGCTACAACTCTTTAAAGTCTTTTCTCAGTGTTTTTAACTAGGACTCCTCTTTTTCCTCTTTTGTGAGAACACTGATTTCATGTACTATGATGGGTGGGTCATGGAAATTTCAAGATATTCTTCTATATATAGGTTCCTGACTGAGACTTCTCCGTACATGTGGTCTAACCTGGGTATTGGACTATCCATTTCATTGTCAGTGGTGGGAGCTGCATGGTGAGTATCTTTTTTCTCCATGTCTCTATTCTCTTCTGTTCACTAGTTGGCAAGTACAGTTGACCTCTGCTTTTGAGTTCACTTTCTGATGATATTAAAACAGTATATGAAACTAAGTAGCTTCAAACCCAGTTAATTTTTGCTGGGAAACAATTGAGAACCTGTGTAAAATACTTGACTTTCATAATGGAAAGGCAAATATAGATGGGTCTAAATAGTTTTATGAATAATTTACTATAGGCACTTTTTTAAACAAACTATTTGCCATCTAGTGTTGGTAATTCCAAATTATCAGTGCAACATGGGAAAGCCTGTCCATCTAATCATTCTGTTTTTAGGGGTATTTACATCACTGGATCCAGCATCATTGGAGGTGGTGTCAAAGCACCTAGGATCAAAACCAAAAATTTGGTCAGGTGAGAAAAACTTTTTTCTCCATTTGTATTACAGACATACTCAAACTACAAAGGTCACCAAAACATCAGATCACTGGACAATGTTATTTTCCCGATAGTAGTGAAATTAAATCATCAGGGTACTTAATGGAACAAAGCTCTTAAAAGGGAAAAATGTTTGTTTCAGTGGTTCCCCAAAACCCTAGCCCAACACCATGGTGTAAGCATACAGATTGAAACTAGTAATAGGCTTTTTTTGTGATACAAAATTCAGCAGTATGGTATATCCTGTTGCCATTATGGCATCAAGGATAGCACCTTAGCATTGGGGTACAAAAGCTCTTTCTTTCTTTCATTTCCTTTTTTTAGAAAAGTAGTATTTCAAGTAATGATGTCATCTGAGGAAGATAGCCATTTTTTCTCACCCCACTTCAACTGCTAAACTCTCCTTTTTCCTTGCAGTATAATCTTTTGTGAAGCTGTGGCCATCTATGGAATCATCATGGCTATTGTGATTACCAACATGGCCGAGGTATTAACTGTTTTGTATAAGAGGAATATATTTCTCTGCTAAATTTGACTGTACCATTTTCTGATTTGATGTTAACCTCATCTACTGATCAAGTCAATAAATAAGTTTCTAGTGTTGTGCCAAATAGAGGATAAATGCAGAATGCAAACATGGCTTTAGCCAGATGCTTTTGAAACCCTGGACGGTGTTGCCAGGAGAATAATTAGTGTTCTCTATTGCAAATGAAAGAGAATCTGCTCATAACAGTAATATTGCAAAAATATTACTTTTAAGAGCAGATTCTGTTTCATTTGACCCAAGTAAATGTTAATATTAGATCGTCGGTCACAAAAACTATTCGGTACTAACCGATAAGCTGCCCTAAATGGTCTGCAGTGGTCCATTTTTGAAAGAAATTAATTTTTGTAAATCCTAATACTAGGGCAAGCAAACTGTATCAGCCTTCCTGCTATGTAGCAGCTCCCATACCTGTGATGCTTAACATTATGTCTGGGTTAGCCATGGAATTTTTCAGGCTTATGGTGCTGGTAGATTTTAACTGCCTTCCCTAGTTGAAAATTTGGAACCAGTGTGGGAATTCATGGCCACCATAGCAACCATAGATCTATCTGATCCACCTTTTTGAGGGCTCATCCCACTGGGAGTGGGAACAGGGACACATATTAGATATTGTTTTTGTCTAGGGATTGTCTTTAATTGCTTTATCTAATCCTTCTGAAAGAAAATGTTATTCTAATCTGTTTAGAAAGATGTTTTTGTGTCATAGAATGCTTTTTTTCCTTGCAGCAATTTAGTGGTAGAACTCCTGAGCAAATTGGTTCCCAGAACTATCATGCAGGTAGGCTATATTTGTAGGGGGGCGAGGTGTTTTAGGAAAAACTGTTCTTACTTTGTAGGAGCATCATGGACTCCTAATTACTTAAGAAATGCCATCCAAGTCATGCTATTATCTCTATAAGTATAGGAAATATGGCACCCTATGATTAATGGATGAACTGTAACTGTGACCAACCACATCTTTACTAGTTTTTCTTTTTACTTGTGGGAGGTCTAATAAAATGAGTTTATAAGACTGTAATATTTTCTGATTCTGCTCTATGTTAGTCTTCAGATTTTCAAATCAGCATCTTTCCCAGCCCTATAAGGAATTGAATCTGAAAAAACCCACCAAAACACATGTTTTTTATCATTAAATTCTGACCCTTTTTTTTAGTTGGATTATATCTTTGCACAACCATTTCAAAAGTTTTATCCTTCTAAGCTATCTAACAATATGTATGTAGCCTATAAGGAGCATACGGATTCTATAGGCTAACTTTCCCCTGTTCTGGCTGTCTTAGACTTAGTGCTTATCGTTGGATTATCATTGGAGAGATCAGCATAATATGTGTGCTGCATTTGTAGGGTTCAAAACCACCATAATAGCACTAATGTTCTTATGTCAAACCTCAGGAGCAAGGTTTTCAGATAGGAGTTGTACATTCAGATCATGTTTTTACTTTATTGTACACAGGCAAAAGTCTTGAAATCTTGACAGTTTGAAAATGCCATTGGATGCTGCCCATTCCTAATGTGGTTTTCTCTATGCAGGTTTCTCCATGTTTGGGGCAGGTTTGACTGTAGGATTTTCCAATCTCTGCTGTGGTGTTTGTGTGGGCATTGTGGGAAGTGGTGCTGCACTAGCAGATGCCCAGAATGCCAGCCTCTTTGTCAAGATCCTAATTGTGGAAATCTTTGGCAGTGCCATTGGACTCTTTGGGGTCATAGTAGCAATCCTGCAGGTAAGCCAGTCTTATTTTTCTCCACATGGGATGGTCTGCTCATTATAACTTTTCTGCTTTCCAACTCTTGTATAGAAGCAGAAAGTTATTTTTCAACAAAAGCCCTAGTAAATTTACAGTTCCTGTTTTCTTAATACCAGGCAGTTTTATTAATACAGTTAAGAGAAGTTCCCAAAGTTTCTCAGAATTTAGGGACACCTACGGCTAACCCAACATCCAATCGGAACACTGATCTGAATTTTTCATTTCATCCTCCTGTGCTTTTTTCCCCCTAGTGCTCCTTACTCTCATCCAAGACTGCTGTGTAGTCTCATTATTGCACACGGATAGATTTGTAATATTTGTTTTTTAAAAGCCCACATTATTGCACATAAACAAATCTGTTACTTGGTGATATGTGAGGAAATATGATAGCCATAACTGTCAGGGCTGGCACTGAGAAATATAGAAACATAATAACTGATCACTCAGAACATAACTAAAGAAGCTGCGGGAAGCTCCCCTCCAGCAATTTAATGAATTTTGGAATCATGTTTAAGGAATAGGGTTGGAGAAGATGTTGCTATTTATGGTCCTTTGAGTCAACTCTGATTTCTTTTTTTTAAAGAATTCTTTTTATTGCAAACAGTTTAAAACATCAGTATTATAAATATCAAAATGTTTAACTTTTTAACAAAATACCTCCATCCTCCTCCTCCTCCTCCTCTTCCCCTCCTCTTTTCCCCCCTCTTCCTCTCCTTCTCCTTCCCTACTTCCCTTCTCCCTTTCCCCTCTCTTCTTTCTTCTTCCTCCTCTTCACCTTCCCCTCCTTTCCCCCTTTTCCTCTCCTCTCCCTTCCCTACTTCTCTCTCTCCTATCTCCCCCTTTTCACTTTGTAAAAAAAACTCCACATAGTAAACAATTCAGCAAACATCAGTTGAATGAATATACAATTAATCATATTGAGTATTTCCCCATAGAATCTATTTTCTAATACATTTAAATTCCTACTCTTTTCTTTTTTTCCAACCATCGAGTCAATTCTGATTTCTGGTGACCACATAAACTTTCTTGGTAGCATTTTCAGAAATAATTCACTGATGCTTTCTTTCTCAGACTGAGAGAGACTGACTGGTTTAAAATCACCTCCTGACTTCAAGCTTATGGGAGGACTGGGACTCAGACTTCCTTGCTCTTGTCCAACCCGTTTAACCACTGCACAAAACTGACTTAGCAATATGTAATTCACGAAGTATAGAATTTTCCTGATCTTTTGCCTTTCTTGTATTTTGCAGACATCTAAAGTGAATATGGGTGACTAAACTCTTTGCCAACTGCAGATCCTGTATATATTTATTTAATGTCTCCTGGTGGCCTAGGAGCTTGATGTATAAAGTTCTTCCTGTGATCTTCACCTACTGGGCCATGGACAAACGCGATAAATTGATGTGTGTTTGTGAGAATTTATCCTTCTCTTCCCCCTGCCTTTCTCCTGCTCTGTTTTTCCAGAAGGAAGGGGCTGGATGCCTTGCTGGAAAGAGCCTTAGGTGTTCTAGCCTTTTGCACTCTCTGTGGCAATCACTGCCAATTATAATACAGTATTCTATGAAAGAAAATTGTTCTTGTCCCAAGTAGATGCCCTTCTTGTGTGCTCCCTGCTGCTGTGCCCCAATTATTATCCTGGCTTTGATGGCTGATTTTTATTCCCCCCCCGAATAATGGGTGGCACCGGCTGTGGATGGTGCCCTTTCTACACACACCTCCATATGAAGGGACACAAGAAACGAGCCATGTGATTTTCCGAGTTTTCCGAAGCACCACAAATGATTGGTTATTAAAATCAGTGATGATGAAAGTATCTTGTATTGTGGTTAATAGTAAGTATTGAATGGTTTACTTGAACTATGGTTGGTGAAGGAAATGTGCTACATCAACTGTAGTTTCAAACACTGCAGTAAAAACAAAACTAAATGGATTTTTCAGAGGAAGCCTTAGAAGCTAGTTTTCTAAGACGCCTGGCACTATATTACATCTTGTTATATTTACTTATTTCACTTTATTTTGAAAAAGTTCTAATTTGCCCCAATCTCCAAACTTTGGGCATTGCGTATCAGTAGTCATTTTTTTTTAAAAAAAAAACCCACATCAGCCTATACCACCAATAAAAGAACCCATCGACATTATAAATGCAAAAAGATGAGAGCAAATTTCCAGGCTTTGCTTCAAAGTCCTGAAGAAAAGAGGCTTTTAAAGCTTTTTTCTGGAAACCCAAAGAAGAGAGCCAAGCGCACATCTCTGGATGTAGCATTGTCTGTTATGCTGGAGCCTCGGTCAAGAAGGCCTGCCCTTTTGCTATGTACCTCTTATCTCAAGGTTGGGGGGGAGGAGAGGAGAGGAGAATCCACAACACTCTTTCTCTTGGTCAGAGAGGACAAGCAGATTCTTTGGAGAAAACAATAATTGATCTCACTCAGAGCCAGCGCTGGACACCTGGTAATGCAGCAACCATGAAAATAAGTGTTTATTTTTGCAGCAGCAGGCTTATGCTCTAATTAGCTACATCACATTTTTTATCATTCTAGTTTCTAAGGCAGGCCCACGTAGAACGTACCACTGTACTGTAATCCAATTAAGTAATGACAGTCACTGTCACCAAGGCCTCCTGGTCCAGATCAGGCCATTACTTGAACATCTGCTAGAGCTGGGAAAAGCCCCCTACCTGGAGCCTTCTCCCGCTGTTCAAAGAGGAACTGTGAGTCGAGGAGGACCATCAAGTCATAGAATCCTCCTTCAGAGGCAGCATGAATTCACTTAGAGCTAATCTTGAAGCTGAAATTTCTTGGAAGCTAATTTTTTCTGGACATTCAGCTATTGTAACCTGTTAGAGTGTAATCCATAATGGTTTCTTCTACAACATGTCTGACTTGGTCTGAACTGGTGCTATACTGCTAACATCCCCAGTGTAATTATTATCTTGTCTCATTCATATGAGGTAGAGGACCAAGCCCTGTGGCATCCCACATGGAGCATCCAAAGGCTTGATTGCTCTTTCTGCTAAACTCTTTATCCAATAAGAATGGATCTACTATAAAAAAAGAGCCAGCAGCAGCAGCAAAGATAATAGTCAGGATTCGCAACTGGAAAGAGGTGGCACTTTTTCTACAAAGGTTTTGGTCTCCCTTGAGGCATAACTGTCCATCAAACTATCAGGAAATTTTTCAAATGCCCTTATAATAGATTCACTGCCCTCGCAACCTGCAATTTGATAAGAAAATGATCTAACTAGAGTAGAGTTTAAATAATAACATCTTTCCTATTCAAATCACATTCATAGTTTCTAAAGTAAAGATTAGGTTCAGCCTGTGCCCATTCTTGAAATCTGGGGCCAAGATCAATGTAAACAGGCCCATGATTGCTATGGACAAATCCCAAACTGTCTCAGAACACGAGAGTTAAACCTGTCACCTTTAACAACTTCAGGAACCACTGTCATTTATGTACTTCACTTTCTGATCTTATGTCAAAAAGCATTTCACACAAATACGCGACCCACATCCATGCACATACAGTAAAAAAATAAACTCCTTCAAACCAGCTATTGCCAAAGGAGAGAAAAATGTATGGGAGGAAAGATCTGGTAGATTAAAAACTCTCCTACCAGTACTAATCCTATGTGTTTTTAAAAGATTTTTTTCATTTCAGAGTATAGAAAAGAAACCAAGCTGTTCTTCTCTTTAGAAAACTTGGAAAGCTTGGCTGGATTCAGAAATTTTGAAAAAAGAGCAATGTTTACATCCCATTAAAAAGTGCGCTAGGCTGTTGATGCTGCCTCTTAACTTCCTGGTTGTATAGTATCCGAGCTCAAAATTTCTTGAAACATTTGAAACTGTATACAGCAGAGAGCATCTTTTCCCAGTTTGTGAGCAAAAATACTTAAAATGCTTCTGTTTATTTTGAAAACAGAAGAAAATAGCATTTGAGGGGTGTTTTTGCCATATTTCAAAGGCATAAACTGGTCATCCAATATACTGATTCTGGAGAAATCCATTCAACCTAGAGAACTACCAGATAGGAGGCTGGGTTTTAATCCCACTTCTTGATGAATTAGTTGTCAAGCTACTAACTGAGCTTGGTGTCCAGTTATGAATATAGAAGACATCAAATGCTAATCAACTTAATTTTTATGCTGGCGCAATCTAAATACTGTTCCCTCTGAAGCTGACAAATTGATTTATTGCTTCTTTGCTTGCGCAACTAATTGGACAACAATAATATTAATGAAAAAAGAATGAAAAGGAGGCCTACCTTTAGTAAATGGCAGATCAAGATACTTGCTTATTTTTATTATTAAATTTTAATAAAATCTGTAAGCTTACCCAAATCTAGTCTCAAATCTGATTGCAAATAGGTATTCCCAAGCACATTTTTGCTTTCGACTCTGGAGTGCTGCACAAGATAAGATTTGTTTTTCACAGGATCATCCCTATGAGCCTCTCCATGATTTGTTTTTTATATACATGTTGGGTGATGAACTATTGTTAAAAATGTAACCTTGTTTGACTAGATAATCTATGCTCTATTTTCATACAGGAAATTTTTATAACCATGGCAGTATTTCCATTGGTAAACTACAGTCTGATTTTATTATCCTAAAAAATATTCTGGCAATTTTTGAGAGTTCTCCATAGCTTGCTGTCGAGGAAGGAAGCATACTTTACAACCACCAGTCAAAATATGTTGGGACTACTGGCTTAAGGGAGTTGTAACCTATAGTTAGTGGTATGATTCACAAGCTCATTTCCCTCCAAAAGCGGAGAGGCCGGGCAGTTCCAGATGATCACATCTGGTCTAGCTGCATAATTACTTTGTTTGTTTGCTTCTCAAACATTTAGCCTAGAACTATTGCTCACAGTAGTAAAGCTGATTTATTACAAAAATAATTCATTGACATATATAGGTAGTTTCTTGGTAATAATAGAGAAAGGATTTGGCACTTCCCAATGACACCTACAGCCCCATCCTTGAAAGAATTCTGTGTGTGATCAAGTCTGCTTAACTTCCAGGCTTTTATAAAGAGGGTAGGGGGGGAGTAGAACCTGCTGAGTCAAGATACTAAAATACAATAAGCTGTTTCAATTAGCTTTGAAAGGGACTAAGGGGGCAAGCCCTCTGTTGGCAATAAAGGCATCCCAAGTGCCTTGCGGGAGGGAAAGGAAAATAATATCCCAGGAGCCCTTTTCCTTGGTTCCCTCCACCTAATCTCATATTTTATTTGTGCATGATTTCAAGGGCTGCTACTTTGCCCAAAAGTGGTCTCCTTAGAAATGTTATCCTTATTACTATGGTTGGCTGGCTGCATAGTCAGCCAGATGCTTAGGCTGGATTTGATATTTTTATCCAATTGAATCCTTCCCAAGACCTGGAATAGGCAGATGTTGTCCGATGGTGTTGTCGCAGATCTAAGCTGTTCCAAGTAAAGCTTTCTTTTGCAATTGATTGACGGTGTTCAATTGGTGCTCTAGATGTTTATTATTTATTTGATTTTTATTCCACCGTTATTACTTTATAAGTAACTCAAGACAGCAGATCTACCTAATACTCCTTCTCATACTTTCCCCACAACAACTGCGAGGTGGGTTGGTTGAGAGTGAGTGATTGGCTGACAGTTATAGAGCCACCGGGCTTATTGTTTGCTTCTTGATTGATTTGGCTACATCCATGCAAATTCCTTGTAAAATGCTGCAAATTTATTCACTTTAGATGTTTACTAAGTGCCCAACCTAAGGAGCCAAGCTGGCTCATCAGCCTAATGTACTGGCAAAAGGAATCGTGCCAAAATGGTGGGTGGGTATTAGGGTAGAATCAAGGATGCTAAAAGTCTATATTTCCACTCTTTGCAAATTGCAGGTGGTATTACAATTAAGACAGTTGGGCTGAATCATTGGATTAAAAAGTGAAGTTGGAAAAAAGTGCTGAGGAGCTTGACAGTATAGGGAAAGAGAAAATAATAAATCCATGAGCCCTCCAATATTGCAATGGTGTTGAAACAGCTCAAGTGCGTTTGGGCAGGAATATTAGCCTAGTCTGCTAAGTGCTTGGAGCCAGTACATTCATCCACTTATATCATAGCTGCAGAAGAAAGCTGCAGTGCAAACTGGGACAAGAGGTATATATGGTTGAGTGTTTCAAATACTTTTCAGCCCAGGACATTTATCTATTTAATGTTATAGAAAGCTGAAGCAGATTTATTGCATTGATGACATGGAGGGTAACTTGTGCAGCAAATACAACCTGATAAATAAATAAGAATTCCTGAGGATACCAAGATGAGATTATTTTGATGGCAACTTAAAATGCCGCTACTTTGATAACAGAGATATGTTTCCCTTTGTTATCTTTTAGCAGGGGCTGAAGTACCAAATGTGATAAATGCAACTTTTGAATTCAGGAACCCTCAGATTCACTTTTTAGCATCTCTGTCCTGAAAACTCTTATTGCTAGAAATCATCTAAAGAGCCACTGCCATGAGAGACATTACTGAATTACATAAACCAATTATCGCATTTTTGTATAAAGCAGCTGTATGATTTTGAGTTTTATTGAGTATCAATAGGAACAGTTCTCCTCTCTGCTTCATTCAAAAGATTTCCTGCAGTTAAGGGATGGGGTCTTCAATCAAAGGATGGAGTGCCTTTGCTGACTTTGCCTTAATTCGCTCAACACAAATAACACATATATATTTATTTAAGCAAATACAGTTTGGCAAAGATGAAAAATAAGAATGGCAATAATATAAATAGATGAGAATAGCAAACATTTCATATGTTTGGGATTATACTAATCAGTTTAAAGGTTTCTCATCAGTGTGACACCCATCTTAGAGCAATATGTTTTTTAAGTCAACTCCAAGGCTACAGAAATGTGGTACTTTTCAAGATTCTCAGATAGTTGAGTCTTAGGTTTTATAAAAAGCAATTGAGGATTAAAAGTTGATTGTCTTTAAATATATTATAGGAAGGCTGCAGAAACTGAAAGCAAGTCTACCAGCTATTGTTAAAGATTCGGGTTGTATGCTAGACCAGAGGTTGCCAATTTGAGTGGTCCACAGGCCAGGCGTGTCCAATAAGGTGCGCCTGGCCCTGCCTCTGCCCCACCTACACTATGTAGGTGGGGCAAAGGCAGAGAGAGAGAGAGAATGAGAGAGACAGACATATACACACACAGAGAGAGACACACACAGAATGAGAGGCACCGCTCACCCACCGCCACACCTCGCTCACCCAACTCCACAAAGCTACAAGCGTAAGCAGCAGCGGTGGCTCTGCGGAGGTGAGCGAGCGAGATGTGGCAGTGGGCGAGTGGTAGCAATTGTCTCTTTCTCTGTGTGTCTCATTGTCTCTCTCTCTCTGTGTCATTCTCTCTGTTTGTGTGTCTGTCTCATTCTTTCTGCCATTCTCTCTGTCTCTCTGGCTGTCTCTGTCTATGGCTGGCTGTCTCTCTCTCTCTCAAGCAGGAAGAAATACCACACTAAAAATGTGTAATACTTAAGTAAGCTTTAATTATTTTGTAATGATTAAACGAACTTTAATAATTTTGCTGAAATTAAATAACCTTTAAAGATTTTGTTATGATTAAATAAGCATTTGATTTTGTTATAATTAAGTAAGCTTTTTTAATTTTGTTATATTAAATAGGTGCCTTTTATATTAATGGAAGTTCTCTGATCATTATTTTACAAGTGTATCTTTTAAAAAAACTCATATTAGCGGTCCACAGGATTTAAAATTATGAATTTAGTGGTCCCTGAGGTCCAACAGGTTGGTGACCATTGTTCTAGACTGTGTGATTATGAAATGGTTGGTTTGCTATTTTCATGGTGGAGGAAAGACAGAACTAGAAAGAATTTACTGTTTAATTTTTTTTCCCAAATCAAAGATATTCTTCTTTCTCAGCTATATCTCATAACACATTCATCCCCTTTAACTAGAAATACACAATCCCATGTCTCTAATCCAGAAGCACTGTTAAGAGCTATTATAGAGATAAATTTGAAGAAATATATATCAAATTGATCCATGGGAATAAAGACAACATGTGAAAACTGAACTGGATTAAATGGGAAAGCATAGCATCTTAATATAGTATGTGTAATTGCAGCTTCCAAGAAAGTAGGTCTAGGAAAGCTTTTAGGATCTCAACAGTATGGAAAACAAATTACTGGGGACACCAATATTCTATCCATACTTTGAAATTCCCATTATACCTCATGATAGTTTTAATTATCCATGCCCAAGCATTCCTTTATTTAGGTTGGATTTACACAACAGCATCCAACCATATTTTCGCCTATTATTTTGTGCCAACCCAACCCAGGAAGTTAATTTGTATCAGTTGAGTAGGCTATAGTTCATTTAACATGTCATGCAGAGGGACTTTGGGTCTAGGAAACAAATAACTCTCACTGGTGCAGATATTCTCTAGTTTTGCTAATTAAGATTTGAACTCAAAACCTAGCACGCCATTTTGTGATCTGATCTGGGCTAGTCTACCATGTATATTAATATAGCTGTTGTACTATGTGGATTCTGTTCATGTTTTTGTTTTTATATTCAACAAAGGTAACTTCAGAGGTTTTCTTTTCTAATTTAGGTTGTAATTTTAATCTTTGTATGACCCTGGAATGATTGATAGAAAGTTCCTTGCATATGCATTTCTTCTGAATACCATATGTATGTTAACATGGGCCTATCTCCAATTATCTTATCCAGAGGATATAGGAAGCCAGGGCAAGGTCATGGTTATTTTATTTGCTAATTTAAACACCACCACCCCAAGTTAAAATGGCTTATATAACACTCTCTTCTCTAATTTCCCCCCACAGTTTTACGGGTTAGGTTGAATTGAAAGAAAACCACTTCCCCAGTCACACAGACCCAGTGACCTTTCATATCTAATCATAGACTTGAACTTGATCTCTCTGGTCTTATGTCCATAAGTTTAGCTCCTACAACAATCTGGTTCTTTAAAAGCTGAATTTTGCTAGCACCATGATATATTAAAACATCTTTGTTTTTTTCTCACTTTCCTATAAGAAGGAACAAGGACATCCTGTAGATGCTTTCCTCTCTCTTCTAAAGTCTCATATCTTCTTAATCCTTCTAAACTCCAGGTTGGAGGATCCAAAGTCTCTTCACCAAATGACCCCAAGCTTTCTGTTGACTTGTTAACACCACTTTAAAGCATAAATATGCTACTTGGAACAATTTAGCAGGATGCATTACCAGTATAAAAAGAATAGTGTTCAGTGCCAATGTGAGTTGTCATGGGCCAAAGCACCAGAATTCTTTTGAGCCAGGAAGTAACTATGACAGATGAACCAGGCTACCAAGATTGTACACACCGGAAAAGACAAAGTAGATCACATTTCAGGTGAAATATTAAGTCAGTATGTTTCTACCTATATATGAAAGATCACCGATTTCAGAATATCACGCTAAATCTCTTTCTGTTTTTAATTTGGCAAAATCATTGTAGTGTTAGCCACCTGGTTTCTCTCTCCAGAAATATGGACCCATTACTTGCCATTGCCAACTGCATGCCTAAAGAGTGCTTCAGTAGATTTGTTAGATATAGTTGTTCATTTTGGGAAAGTTTGTGCTTGCTTTGTGGGGGGGAAAAAGAATTTCTTTTTTATTACTAGAGTGAAGAGTTGGGGCTATTTTGAAATAAAGAAAATATGTTTTTTTTCATCCTGGATTGCTTTTTGATATGCTGTGAAGGTCTTTAATTCCATGCAGGGCTGAATTCCCTAGATATGGAAAAAAAGCTCCCCAGATGTATATGAATTCCAGAACGGTAAGAGAGGCAGAAGGGTTCGGGGCCTCCCACAAATCTTCTCCTGCTGGATGAGCAAGACTCCTGCCACCGGCATGCTGGCCCACTCAAAGTGTCCGGACTCCCACCAAGCTCGAAGATGCTCCACCATCTTCCATCATGTGACTCCTCGGAGAACAGCCTCAGCTCCCCCCCCCCCGTCGGCGGA
>JANHFO010008041.1:238497-249671 GCA_032468095.1 Pareas carinatus | reverse complement strand
ACTTCTTTGTTTTTTTTTTTTTGATAATCCAATAAAAACTTTTTCTAACAAAAAAAAAAAATATATATATACACATGCACATACATAAGATATAACTTACACCCACCCTGCACACATATACACTTATCATATCTAAATTTGTCCCTTTCTGAAAATTCTGTTATCAGGCATGGATACTTGTGAAATCTACATACTAGTGATGTAAAAACGTTGGCTTCAGCTTTATTATCAGCGTTTCCAGGACATCAAAAATAAGCAAGGGAAAAAAGGATATATTCTGAATTTATCATATAGAATATGATGAGAAATTGGACAGGATTTAGAGAGAGCATGATTCAGTAGGCACAATAAGTGACATAGTTCCCAGCAAACATATGATTTAGAAATTGGGGCTTAATCTATAACAGGCTTTCCTTGGGCCATCTAGATGTATGCTTCTGAACTTGTTTCTAGTTTGATTGATCCTCGTCCTCTTGCTTGTCCCCTACAGGTTACCATACTCTGGCTACTTTGGAGGCGTCTCTGGCCTAAGCAAGACACAGTTTCTGAAGATTAATGGCTTCCCTAACGAGTACTGGGGATGGGGTGGGGAAGATGATGACATCTTTAACAGGTATGTGAGAGACTTCAGTTGGACTAAGTTCATCCAGTACTTGTTCCCTGTGAATTGATGGCACAAACTGTGTACTCCATTTTTCCCATCATCATCTACGGGGAATATTTGGACTGACCAGTATTCTTTTGCTGGATGAGATGCTTCTTCAAATGGCAACAAATTTTATGTGTACTGAATTTTCTACGATTACATTTTTATCCTTTATCAGTCTATGAAAGCCAGGAAGGTGGTGGAGAAGAATAGAGAGAGTTTGAGCAAATTTCATTATTTTAAAGGGAAAGTAAAGGCTTGCTTGAAACTCACTGTTTTGCTAACCTCTGACCTATACATTTCTTTGCACAGGATCTCACTTAACAGCATGAAAGTATCACGTCCTGACGCTCGCATTGGGCGCTATCGCATGATCAAGCATGAGCGTGATCGGCACAATGAACCAAATCCCCAGCGGTAAGAGTGTATCTGTATTAACTTTCCATCTAATCCTCCATAACTTTCATCATATCCTCAATCTACAGACTGCAAATCAATTTTCTGCTGCAAAAATAACCTTCCAGACATCTACTGGAAGGTGGGAAGACAAACCTTTCAGTGATCTTCTCTTTATCAAAGAGGAGTAAATTATATGCCGTGCACATTGTTATGTTTCTCCTTGTAGCACAGGAGTACAGACAGTTTTGGGAGAAGAGGACAAAGACTGTAGCCTTTGAAAAGAAAGTTGAGGCCATCGTTTAAAAATTAAGAAAACCTAAGACAAAGAAGTGGTTGGGAAAAGAGGGGAAATGTGATTAAATAAATAAATAAAGCCAATATTTATTTCTCTTATATTTAATAGTTTCCCCGTCTATCACATTGAAAAATAGAATTTGCTGAAAACTGGAAGGAGGTCTGAAGTCATACCCTTTAGTCTTAAACTGTACTTCCCTGCTGTAACATGTCTCCGAGGGCAATTTCATGCTGTCCAGTCTTCTCTTTCCCATTCTACTCTCATTTGCCTCTTACTCCTATGTATGTATATGAATCAATGGTCTTTAATTAAAACTATGGTCTACTGATGCAGGGAATGACAAAAATGTTTGAACTCAATGCCGTAGATTTCTTGTATAGAGCAGTGGTCGCCAACCTGTGGTCCCCGGACCACCAGTGGTTCGTGAAAGAATCCTGGTGGTCCGTGAAAAAATTTGAGGGGGGAAATGTTTTTAAAGAGCTGGTAAACAAATGGCCCACCGCAGCAAGGAGTGGTCCTCGGCAGGCGAAAAAAGGCCCGCCAGTGACCTCAGCCCAGACTTTTCCTGGTGGCCGCAGCAGCCTGCTTCCCCTGCCTAGCATTTTGCCAGCAACAGCCCGCTCCATCCCTGCACCGGCCCAGCCCTGCTGGCAGCCGCAGAGCCTCGTTCTCCCCGCCACCTCAGCCTAGCCTTTTCCCAGCGGCTGCGGCAGCCCGCTCCCCCCACCGCCCCAGCCCAGGCTTTTGCAGGCTGGCAGAGACCCCCGTCGCCACCCCCTTCCGCCATGGTCGCGCCCAGACTCCAGGACGGAGAGCACTCTCCCTGCATGCCCGCCCCACACGGGCTCCAGGTGCTCTCCATTCTGGGGTCCGGGCGCGGCCATGGTGGGAGGGGGTGGCGATATGGGTCTCTGCCAACCTGCAAAAGCCTGGTGCTGGAGCGGCGGGGAGAACAAGGCTTCAATTACTTTGTAATAATTAAACTAATAATTTTGCTACAATTAAGCAACTTTTAAAGATTATATTACGATTAAATAAGCATTTATGATTTTGTTATAATTAAATAAGATTTTTTAATTTTGTTATACTAAATAGGTGCCTTTTATATTAATGGAAATTCTTTGATCATTATTTTAGAAATGTGTGTACCTTTTAAAAAAATTCATATTGTTGGGCCTCGGGATTTCAAATTATGAATTTGGTGGTTCCCGAGGTCAAAAAGGTTGGCGACCACTGATTTAGAAGATATTAGGTTTATAAGTTATGATTATGATGTATGTGGGGGAATACTCTGATTGGATTCTGTCTCCATAACCATATCTCTTTCTGACTTGTTGTGAATGTGAGTTGAAATGTATTAACAGAAAACAATAAAGAAATTGGAAAATCAAAAGAACTTAAGATGGAAGATATCGGAAAACACCTGAATAGATGAATAGATAAAAGTTGCCTAAATGAATGTACTTTTGTAACTCTGGAGCCTCAGTACTAAAGGATAGGAATTTAATGATCATTGATATAATTGAGAATTTTTCTTTCTTTCTGAGAATGTTATAGAACATGATACTATTTAAATGGGAATGAAGCTGCATAGATGGTTAGATATGATTCTAGGAGTAGTCATAAAATAATGTGATTAGATCAGATAAGTACTAATGAAAGTTGTTTGAACTGTATGCTCAGATGTCTGATGTAGATGAAAAGATTTTGTCTGTCTTTTTCTGATTGAAAAAATAAAAACATTCTTATAGGAAAAAAAGATGACGCAATTTAGTTTTGGCAGCCCTGTATAGAATTTATGGAATAACAAATGCATTATGGTGGAAACTACAGAGAATAATGCATCATTCATGAATGTATCTAATGTTATGTAACACACTGATCAGAATCTCACCAAACAACGTAATGTTCTATTTAATCTTTTGTTGCATTAATTTGAGGGATTGCTGTTTGAGCCTGTGCCAGAGTAAACTGTAAAATATAGGTGAAATCTGAGGTTCTGTTTTGTTCTTGTGGCAGGTTCACCAAAATCCAGAATACCAAGGTGACTATGAAACGTGATGGCATCGGTTCACTGCAGTACCGTCTCGTGGAGAAGTTTCGCCGTCCCATGTACACCAATGTAACTGTGGACATTGGCCGACCGCCGCCACGCCCCTCTCGGGGTTGACTCTGCTGCTTGGCCCTGCCCAAGGTCCCATGCATGAGAAGCAACATGGATCTCAGCCCTGACTGGTTCAGAGGACTGTGTCTTGCCTTGGACGACCTTATCTGCCTCCTTCTTGGGAAAAGGGGAAAGGCTCAGGACACACTTTTGCCTTGTCCTTGCCTTTGGCTGGAGACCAGCTCCTTAACACTCGTCAGTTCTCCACAGTGCCCTTCAGATTGGAGAATGAGTATGTGTTATACGCTTGTTGGTCCACTCTTTCAGTTCTAGCAGAGCCAAGACCCGATTGCTGTGGAAGGTGAAGCAGAGAAGAGCAGAGAAGCCTGGTGTAGGGCTTTGGCCTTCCCTTTCTCTCTAGCAGAGTCCATCCTCTCCCTGAACTTTTGGCAAGGCCATGTCCCTGAAAGATTCCACGGGGACGGTAGCTCCTCTCCTCCTTCTCACAGACTGAAAGACTACTGCCTTTTGAGCCTTTCTTCCAGGCACAGTCTGGTCTTACAATGACTGCCAGCTACCAAGGTGTAGAGATGGTTCACAATTGAGGAGAGCTCCATCGCCAGTAAAAGCTCTAATGGGTCTGGCCCACTGCCCACCTCCATTCATGGCTTGGTGCTGTCCCCTGCTGGATACTGGATGCTTTTTATGGCTCCAGTACACAGGGGTGTTTTATACAAATCCTCATTAGAATACTTGAGTGCTTCCTGGGTTAATGTATGTGTAGCCTGTCTGGCATGGTACAACAGGACTTTCTTCTTAGCTGTGATTTCTCTTCTTCCTTTGAGTGGAGCAAATTGGATGGGTAGTGAGGTTGTACCTTTTAGTAGGGTGGATAGATGGAATGTATGGTTTGGCATTCCCTAAAGTGGGCTTGCTTCTCCCTTTCATAAGCACGCAGAACCTATAGTCATTGTTATAGAACGGAATAACATGAAGGTAGATTTCAGCCTGTTTTCCCTTGATCCACTGCCATCCCAACTTCCACTCCTCAAGCAATTCTAGCAACCCTACGGTTTCTGCCAAGCACCCTGCCCTTAATCACTCATTCTTTTATTTTTTTAATCAAACTACCCTCGGTCACAGCCCTGACGGTATGTTTGTGACAGTCCTACACCTAGTACTTGGAGCTAGGAAGCTGCTGGTGTTCCTTCATTCTGGTTATGGTGCCTGGCAAGTAGAATCACCTGCATCTGTCCACTTTGGGGTGACAACTGGGCCAGGCTGGAAGCCAGGCATCAGCATGTCGAATAGCCCGGGTGTTGGTGACTTTTGTACATTTGAATGTTTTGATCCCTTTTCAAGCCTATGGTGAATGCAACACTGGTTACTATGATCAGACTTTTGTATTCAGTAAAGTTTCAAAACTTGGAGACTCCTTGTGTCTGGAATTCTGTAGGAGACACTGCCCTGGGAGAGCCTATAGCAGCAATGGATAACATTTTGGACACCGAGTGCCCGGATGAGTCACGACTAATAAGTTGCGGCTCGTGGCATCATTGCCTGCTGCCGCTATACACTTTGAGCAGGCGAATGGCCTCGTGACTTCATTGCCCAGCACCACTACACTTTGAGCATGCTCATAATCCCATGACGTCATTGCCTGGTGCTGCTACTCCTTTCTGAGCATGGTTAGCTCTGGGGCGATGCTGGGGTGACTTGGCTCATGTGCCAGCAGAGGGCGCTCTGCGTGCCCACTGCAGCAGATGTGCCATAAGTTTGCTATCACTGCCCTATAGTATACCATTGCCTTTCTTAATCTAGTGCTCTCCAAACATGTCAGGACTTCAGGACTCAGAATTCCCAGCCTTTGATTACACTGGCTGACAATAATGCTTGTTGAAGTCTGAAAGACACCATACTGGACATTTATCATCTGTAGTTCCTTTTTCTTTATTCTTTGCAAAGACCAAATTCAAGACATTTCCCAAATATATTGTAGTTTCTCACCCAACTTGATTTTATGCGGGTAGAAACTGAGTCATTAGCCCAGGAAATGAATGCATATAGTTGCTCAGATGTATAGGAAAGAGAAGCTATTTTATAAGGATCCTTTATTGTCATGTAGTCAAGGAGTACATGCAGATGAAATGGCTCAGCACAATATTGTACAAAAGAGGCTGTCGCTTCAGTGGAATTAACTGGAGTTCTGGGAGGGGAAGACCGGAGGAAAAGTTAAATCCTATATAAAATATAGCAGAGATTGCAATGCGTTGCAATGTGTTTGGGGAGCAGGGATGGGGAAGGTGTTGCCTTGCAGCTCTTGCAGAAGTATATATCACCCAGCAACCCCAGGCAAGAGTGCCATTGGCAAGGGATAATGGAAATTATAGTGCAGCATAGTGAAGGGTCTTTCATAGAAGGCCTAGTAGGGAACTGGACTCCGAGCTGGGTCTAGGATAGGCAATTGTAGTTTGGAGTTGGCAGAAGAGCATCTGGTGGGATTTGTTTGTAATTTAGCCATTAAAGAGATTGTGAGATGTGGTTAAGGAACCGCTTAATGTTTAAAAGGGTTAGGAATGGTGTCTGTCTGAAACTCGGCATCTGGCCAGCTGCTCACATTTAGCCACACGGTTTCCTTCCCAGTAGCCAGCATCCTGGCCATCGTGACAGCGGCAGCGAGTACAGGGACCGACCCAGACGCTAGCTCCAGCAGGAATAATGTTTTGCTGGATGCCATCTACGTAGCAGTTTGGTCCTGTGGAAATAAAAGTATTTTCTCAATGTTTCACCAAGAGGTACCACTGAGATAAGAGCAAACAACAGAGGCCATCAGTCTACCCTCACTTGGCCATTGATCCTCTAAATGTAGCTTTCATGAGATACCAGAAACAAAATGGATGTTCTAGGTGGGTGTGGCATAGAAGAAGCAAATACAGGTAGTCTTCACGTAATGGCCACAAATGAGCCTGGAATTAGGGTTGTAAATTGTTGAGTTCATTAATAGCAATAGCACTTCGACTAACATACTGCTTCATAGTGATTTACACCTCTCTAAGTGGTTTACAGAGTCAGCATATCGCCCTCCGCCCCAATAATCTGGGTCCTCATTTTACCAACTTCAGAAGGATGGACGGCCGAGTCAACCTTGAGCTGGTCAGGATCAACTGCTGGCAGTCAGCAGAATTAGCCTGCAATACTGCATTCTAACCACTGTGCCACCACGGCTCACTCTATGCAGGTCAACATGTGACCTGACTTGATTTTACAACTGTTTTATGAAAGTCACAAAATGAATCACCACAGCCATTAAATGAACCACATGGTCATTAAGTGAACCACTTGGTCACTAAGCAAATTCATTTGCCTGAAATTGACACTTTTTGCCAGAAATCAGCAAAAATTGCCATAAACTGGCAAAAATTTGCAAATCACAGTTCCCCAACCACAGGATGCTACAACCGGTCTCGCCCAATTGTCAAGCATCCGAAATGCAATCATGTGACCACTGTATGTGTGTGTGTGTGTGTGTGTGTGTGTGTAGCAGTCATAAATTTGAAAATGTGATTGTCATAACTGGACTGTTTGCATTTCCAGATGTGAACAGGATCTTGGAACATCTTTATATTATCAATAGGGCACCCCTTGAAGGAAAGCAAGCCCCATACCCCAGTGGTTACTTGGGGGTCACACAGGTTTCCCTTAAATTCTCACCTTCCTTGCAGATGGGACAGCAACTGCCTTCCTCAAAGATGGGATTGACACATGGCGGGGGGGCACAATCTGCTACTAGGCAGCGGGCAATTCCATCCAAGTCACAAGTACACTGCTCACATTCGGAAGGCTGTGAGGGAACAAAAGTTGATCAATGTGGCATGGCAACCTGCAATCATACCTCTGTGTGCACAATAGCATTGGAAGAATTTATTCCCAAGCTGTGCCTCATCCTGTGTAATACTTGGCAACATGCATAATATTCTTACAGACTGGCACAAACCTTATTTTGAGGGTTATTTCTGCACTGTCACATTGTCATACTGCAGTCAGGGTTCTGGAAGCTGTCTTCTGGACAAGCCTGTCGCTTCTTTCTTCATGGTTTCACTAACAGCGACTCTTTTAGTGCTATCTGAACAGTTCACTCTCACTGCAGTCATACAGCAAGTATTTGCAAGGCAGAAATTAATTAGTCCCCATTACACAAAAACTTGATGGAGTCTGCCATTTTAGATACAAGCAGAACTGATTTCAGTTATTGATCTCATGCTGAAGCAACTTCCTTCTTGCCTACTCACACTTCCCTTTTCAGATCCTGCTGAAATCTCTTCTAGAAAGTTTTTCTAAAATGCTTTTAAGAATGAGATGCTGCCATGTTGCTATTGGGATCCTTTCAGAACCTCATATTTGTGCCCAAATTTGCCATAATAGTGCTACGGCAACAGGTTTTTTTAAAGGCAAGTATCCAAGCAAGTGGGATAAATGTGCCCAAAAAATTTATTTGGCAGAGACGTAACATCTTCAAAAGTGATTCCTTTGCAACCATTTCCACCTTTTTCTGCAGTACTGTAACATTTGCAACACTTTTCATAGACTTCACAATACTAAGATTATACCATCAGAGGGCACCATCCATTCAGATCCGCTTCAGTTTTAGGGAAAATGCAAGCCTCCAATAAGATCTCTTGAGCTATTAGCCTCCAGCCACTACCCTGTTTCCATGAAAATAAGACCTAACTGGAAAATAAGCCATAGCCTGATTTTTCAGGTTGCTCATAATATAAGCTCTACCCCCAAAATACACCCCCAGTGAAGATTGTCAGCCAGCCAGATGCATTTAGCACCATATTTTCCTGAAAATAAGCCCTAATGCAACTTTTGGAACAAAAATTAATATAAGACCCGGTCTTATTTTCACAGAAACATGGTACTCTCATACAGTAGGGGGGACGGGATCAACAAATTTCTGTTCTGATTGTGCACGTAAAGATTGTGGTATGGAGTTTCAGATCAGGATGTACTAAACACATCCACAGCAATGGAGGCGATACATCCAGGAATCCTTTGGCAGGACCTGCACTTAAATACGCAACAAAGTTGTCAAGTGTTATTTTCCGTTCATTATACCTCTAGTAGCAAAGCCTACCACAAGTGTTAGAGGAGTCAATGGCAATGAATAAATATAAATAAGTAGCAATCAGTTTGATCCTATTCTCCATCCCCTTGTCCCCCTTCTTGCCAGCTGCCTATTTACTTAAGGATAAAAGCCTCACATTATTCTTCACTAGATTAAATTCCCTCTCCAGCAACCGTTATATAAACTCATGCCTCTATTGAACCGTTGAAATAATTTAGTTGGTCACATGGACATTACAGGCATGTTGCCAAAAGACATGATCAGAATCATAAAATTATTTTTTTTTAAATATAAGATGCTTTCCAGGACTTCTTAAAAATCTCCAAAGGCATTCCAGATCTGTTTGGCAAGATGTTACCCTATCTGGTGTTGTAGATAAGCAAAAAAATAAATAAATTCCTACTTCCTAAATTGCTAGTCTTGTTGCTTGTACTACTAAAATGTAATCAATTCAGCTAATCAAAATGTCTCTAAAAACAGGCAGGAAATTTGAGCTGGAGAGGAAGGACAGTGTCTACTCACTGTCCAATTAAGAGGATTGGCCCTTACTTCAGGGGGAGGATTCGTGTAATTCTCAGGTGCAGGGAAGCTAGGAGTAGAGCAGGCTTTGATCTTCCAACTGCAACATTTTAGTCTAGATCTGTTTATTCAGCTATTGGTAGCAATCCCTGCCCTTCTCTCATTGCTCGGTTCCTCCTACTAGCAAGTTTTTTGGCCTGACAACTCACCTCTTAAAATACTGTACATTGCAAAAAGTTTTAGCAGGGGCAAAAAATAGCTAAAAAGAAGGTACCAAAGTGATTGGTGTCTGAACAGAAATAAGAGAATCATCCAATAGACAGCAATTGTGCTACAGACAACAAAGTCCTTATTTTACTTTTGTGCTGACAAGACATTTTGATTTAAGAGACCTCTTGATACTGTTTCTAATCTGGTGCTGGTCACTCGCATCACTTTCTAATATGCTGTAAGACAATTCTTGAAGTGGCAATTCAGGTTCCATTTCATAATCAACTATGCTCCAGGAAAAGCAGGTTTACCACCGGGCCGAGCAAGTCGAGACTGTATTGTTAATATCCCAGCTTGGATCTTCCATCGGGAGAAGCGCTTCCCAGCGACTTTGTTAGCAGCTTTCGCTTCGAGCGCTGGTTAAGGAGGTTCGGGCACATCCGGGGCGACCGCCCCTCCCTCTGCCCGACCTCGACGTCGCCTGTGGGTCTTTCATCCACCCCCCCCCCCGCGTTCCTTGGCTTGCCTCACCTGGAAAGGCTGCCCTAGTTCGTAAGCCCGTCCTCGGTGCTCGCAGCCAATGCGCTCGCAGCGCGGACAGCAGTCGCCCGGGGAGTGGCTGACGTGCATGCAGGCGGGCGGCAGAGCGGCGCAGCCGGCGCGGGCACAAGCGGGTCCCTCGGCCGTGCACTCACACTGCACGCAGCGGTCGCTCTCCAGGGAGTACCATTCGCCTACGAAGTACAGGCTCCCGTTGGCATCGCAAGTGCTGAGCGGCCCCGCCAGCCCGGGCTGAGTCCCCAGAGCCGCCAGCAGCAGCGCCAGGCTCAGCCGCTCCCGAGAACGGGGCATGGCCACGCTCCCGAGGCGGCGGGGCTGGGCAGAGAAGCGAGAAAAAGACGGAGCCACTTTCTCCCGGCAAAGGATCCAACCCCGCGGCTGACAATCCACCCGGCCGGCCCGCGCGCCCCTTCGCCCTTTGTGCCGCCGCCCGGCCCGGAGTGAAACCCGAGCACCCCCTCCCCAAAAGCGAGGGCGGAACCGCGCAGCTGGGAGGGGCAGACGCGTTGCCCCCTGCCCGTCCGCCCTGCTCTCCTGCCAGGCTGCTCGCGCGCTCCGCCCGCCTTCCCGGCCCCCGCGCTTTCCGCGACCCCTCCCAACTTCGCCCCGCGGAGGAACGCGCTGCTTCCCCCCCCCGGCTCCGGTGCTCCCCGCGCCCGCCTTGCCTTCGATGCCCCTTTGCGGTTCTGGGAACACGAATCGTGGAAGAAGCGCGGCACCCGGTCGGGTCGGATCCCTTCCCGCCTTTGCCGAGCCTTTTCCCGAGGGGGGCTTGCCTTGCACGCCGCTCCCGCGACTGCTCCAGCTTTCCGGACTCGGCTCCTTTAAGAGGCGAGGTTTCCGAGGAACGAGGAGGGGGTTACCATAGAGACAAGGAGTTGATGCTCCCGAGAGCTCACGCGGGAGGGCGAAGAGTTGTTGGGAGGAAGGAGTGGAGGGCAAGGCACCCCCCCCCTCCCGGTGGGGCTGCGTGCAGGGGGTGCTGGTCAGTCCGCGGGCAAGAGGGAGAAGGCCGAGAGGAGTTCAGCTGCGGAGCCCGGTCGGAGCTGGGCCGAGCGTAGGGGAGGCTCTGGGGTTAGTTTGGCAAATGGTCCCAGGATGAGCTGCTAAAATGTGAAGGGGGAGGCCAATGGAGAACAGGTAAGGGGTTTTATTGGCTGCGGAGTAGCGAAGTCTTCCCAGTCCTTTCCCTTCGTTACCTCCAAATATCCTTGTCTACCCAATGTAAATAAAACAGTTAAGCTAAATCAGAGGTGTCCAACCTTGGTCCCTTTAAGGCTTGTGGACTTCAACTCCCAGAATTCCTCAGCCA
>JANHFO010008041.1:217478-233674 GCA_032468095.1 Pareas carinatus | reverse complement strand
ATGTTTTCTGTACACCGCCCTGAGTCCTTCGGGAGAAGGGCGGTATATAAATCTAAATAAATAAATAAATAAATGAGTATGAACAAATGGGGACAGTAGAACAGGGACGGTAGGCACGCTGGTGCACTTATGTACACTCCCTTACAGACCTCTTAGGAATGGAGTGAGGTCCACGGTAGACAATTTAAGGTTAAAGTTTTGGGGGTTTGAGTATGTAACAACAGCATCCGGTGGTGAGTTCCAGGCGTTGATCATCCTGTTGTACCGTCCTGTTGCTAAAGTCATATTTTTTGCACTCGAGTCTAGAGCGGTTCACTTTGAGTTTGTATCTGTTGTTAGCCCATGTATTATTGTGATTGAAACTGAAGTAATCGTTGATAGGCAGAACATCGTAACAGACAATTTTGTGTACTAAGCTTAAGTCAGACCTTAGGCGGCAAAGCTCTAGGCTTTCTAGGTCCAGAATTTCAAGCCTGATGGCATAAGGTATTCTGTTACAGGCTGAGGAATGGAGTACTCTTCTCATAAAATATCTCTGGACTTGTTCAGTTGTATTAATCTATAAATCTCCAACTCAAGAGCCTGTGGACCTGGCTATAGAAAACCTCCTAATTCCTTGTGATCCAAATACCCCAGAAATCATACTGTCAAACCTTGTGAGCAAGAAACGTATTATTTCCCACTTATTTTGTGGTGATGATGGGGAAAAATAGAGAACGTTTCCCCCTAGTTCTACTAGGCATTTCCTGATGCACAGAACTTACCCCTCACTTCTCTCTCCACCCTCCATTTATGCTCACAACACATCTCCCATCAGCTCTTACTTTTGTTTCTCTAGTGTGCATGATCCATGGTCCATATACTGAGGCTAAGATTATGTGTGCTCCCTCTCCATATTCAAAAATGGGATTCATCTGCATGATTAACCTCAGCAAGGAACTCTCGGCCCGATATTTGCCTCCTACTTTGTTCCTGTATAAATAACAGAAAGGGCATTGAGGACCATTAGAATGAACTGGCCAGCAAGGAAAATATTTTTCTTCCCAATATTTCAGTTACACGCCAGAAATAGTTTGTTTTATTACCCCTTCACGGTTTTCTTCACTATCTAAACATTGCTGTCTCTCAGACCCAGCCTTGTGTAGTTTGGTTAGAAGAGTTTCTCTCGCATTATTTTTATTCTAACCACGGCGCCATAGTGGAATACAGGATGCAGTATTGTAGGCTGACTCTGCTCACGGCCAGGAGTTTGATCCTGACTGGCTTAAGGTTGACTCAGCCTTCCATCCTTCCGAGGTCAGTAAAATGAGGACTCAGATTGTTGGCAATATACTGACTCTGTAAACTGCATAGAGAGTGCTGTAAACCACTATGGAGCAGTATATTAAGTCTAAGTGCTATTGCTATTCAGATGATGAAGTGGGTTTAAGCCATGGTTCCTTTCATACACTAGAGAGAGGGAGGGAAGGCTCTTTTGGTCATATTTGCTTTTTCTTTTAGTCTAAGGAAGTTCATCTAGATGATTTTCATTCCATATTCCAGCAGGTTTATGACTGCAGTGCTTGAATGTAAGAGATGGGAGGCCTAGGTTGATTACAAGATTGATGCCTGTTTCTTATTACAGGGACCATGATTGTGCCATTGCTAAATACAACACACAAGTGATCAACTTTGCTTTCAAGATAAAAGAAGGAAGTAATCGACCATCATCTGGGAACAACAATCTCATTAGGTAAGACTCCAAAGTAAACTTTATTCAGCTGTATATTACATATATATTGTGATATGTTGTTTGATTCTTTTATACATCTGTTTTTTGTTTCCTTTTAAAATATTTTTTTTGAGGGGGGATATATTATTTTGTGCATTGCATTTTTTCCTTTCTAGTTATTTTTATATGATGTGGGAGAGGAAAGAAGGAGGGAGAGAGACAGACAAACAAGTGCTCCATTTGGCTTGTTTTTGATAAATATAATTGAGATTTAATTAATTGTACCTCAGTATGTATCAACATGTAAGGAATGTTTGCCTAGGTTCAATATTTTGACCTGCTGGCAGCTGTAGTTTTTCTGAGTTTGTGTAAAAACTGGCCATGAATGGCCTTCCTGTTTATCTACTGCTGGAGCTGAAACGCATGGCTGTGTTAGTCAGTCACTGCTCTGAAATATCCACAGAGGAGAGGGAATTCGGGACATTTACAGATATGCAATGAAAGTTACTAGCATCTCCGTCCAGATTCTGCTTCCCATTCCTGATCTGAGTTGCTTAGTGTCAAAATGCCTAATTGTGGATTTGGAATATTGCCTGGCTGAAGGGAAATCTAGTCTTTCTTAAATTGTCTGGTATTTGTATTAATCCCATTTCTGTTTTCTTAGGTCACTGTCCTGTAAGAGCACAAATGATTTGGAACCGTATTCTGATAAACTGAATATAGCTCAGATCGGCGAGATAGCCTCTAGGCTTAGGCAAGTTTGCACACCTCCTTTCTGCTTTATATTTTTCTTCTAGGAACACTTATTAGAAGCAAGGAGTGTAAGAGGACTTGTAAGGGAGAGAAACAGAATTGCCAGTGGTAAATAATGGATTGGCTTGTCAGAAATAGGAGTGCTTGGGGCAGCAGAGCATTAAAAGTCACGCCAATGAGCTCAACAATCTGTATTCAGGATTTCTTCCTGTTCCCTTTAGAACAGGGGTCACAAACCTGCGATCCGGCATCAGGCTGCAGAATGCCAGCAACCAGGACTGCAGAAACAAGCCAAGTCCTATTCACAAGATGCAGGCAGCATGCAAAACCACGCACCCTCCGGTCCATGGAAAAACCTTTTTCCATGGAACCAGTCCCTGGTGTCCAAAAGGTTGTGGGTCACTGATTTAGAATAACCTGTATCGTACTCATGAAAACAAGAAGTACAGGGAGCTCTGAGGGAGCCTCGTTCTAATTTTCTATGCCTGCACACATGTGTTGCTGTCTATTTTCTTCTGTGTGAATTATAGTGAATAGAATCAGTCGCTGTGGAAGAGTTTTTGAGCACCAGTGCCATAAGAACTTTTAAACTGGGAAATCTTAGCGAAACAGCCCTACTACACTTGCTGCTTATGGCCTCTTGTTCTAAGTTAGCTTCTGCCTCAAAATCTTGGTCTGAATTTATCTGAACTTCCATTTCTTTCCCGCTTTGGAAGAGTCATAATACACAACCTGTCCCATTGCATTATGGATGGCAAAAATGTGATTTTCGGGGTGAAAAAATCAAGAAGTGGACACCTCACTGAACAGAACAATGCTACAAGTTCTAGGAGGTGGATATAGGAATGAAAGGGGTCCTGGTTGCATAGAATCCAGCACGAAACAGTTCACTGCTCAGGAGTTTGGGAAATATTGAACCAGAATGCTAACAGAGGAACAGATAAGATTTATTAAGGTTGGGATTGTGCTTGTGGATTTTCTTATTGAGTGCTTCAGTTAGGCACCTCCTTAACTTGGATTTCACATCATCCCCAGTACACGGAATTCCTATTGTAAAAAAATAGCAGATGTCCAGTCTTCTAATTCAGTTTTGAATGGCTAGCTTCTACAATGGGAAATTTAAAAAAGTGGAGGAATGTTGAGATCTCACACTCAAAATCTGCAGTTGACAGTTTACTATCTCAAATCTCACATTCTGTCAATCTTATTGGAGTCACATTTTTACCTAGGACATTGCTAGAGGATGAATGCCATGCTCTGGAAAAATACATTACACATTTACAGGTAAGGCCTATATCTTAGCTTGTGTAGACCTTCTAGACTACTTGCATTTCTAAAAGTCCACTTCAGATTTTGGGCATAGGTCTGTGAGGCTGCTTTGCACACTAGTGTAGTTAAACGTCACTCTCAACTTGCTCTTGATTTAAAATGTCAGAGGGCTCCAGTGATCACCTCTGATTTGGGAGCTTGTCCTATGAAATGGTCGCAGTCCTACGGCTGCAGCACTTAGATTTTCAAGAAGGGAGTATTATGAAATGGAGATATGTTTGACTTTAATCTCAGCTTTGTAACTAATTAGTTAGCTGCCATTCCTCTAATCTTTTCTGATCGGAAGATGATGATGGATGAGGGTCCAGAATAGGAGAGGTCAATGGCATTTTTGGTGTGAAAATGCCATTGCTTTGGATGCAAAGTTGCTACAACACTCCACCCTACTGTTTGTCTCCGCTCTTCTCAACCAACTTTGCTCTGTGCTCTTTGCACGGGTATTCTGGGCAATACCGCCATAATGACACGGGAATGCAGAAGGCTAACGCAGGCTATTTTCCAAGAGGAAAAAGAAACTTTTTGAGTGAAGGGACTGGGTGTGCATTGGTAGTCTAAAATAGCTTTATGTAGTGATGGGAGCATATAAGAAAGAGGGGAGGGGGAGTGAAACTCTCAATGTTTAAACTCTTTTAGGAAATTCCTCTGGGGAATTACTGAAGGAGCATGACCTTGACATTTCATCCTCTTCCATCAAAATTTTCTTTGATTTACAGAACCAACTAGAGGAGGTGCATCAGCATGCTACTGAGCTGCAAGTCACAAAGCAGGAACCCACCATGGCTGGTATGTAAAACAGTCATCTCAAGCCTTTATTTAGAATTAGACTGGGAATTGAGAAAGAGGGTTTTTCTAGTATAGACAGTGTGAACAATTGGGCCTATTATTATTTCTAAATGCTAGTCCCCTAGTTATGTTGTTCTTGGACTTGTTGTTCCTCCATCTTGAAGTAATCCTTTGTCCGCAGAACTGCAGGAAGAGAAACGTGCCATGGAGCGGGATTTGCAATTGAGCGTGCCCAAGTCGTGTCCTAGGCCTCCTTCCTCAATGTCAAACGGGAATAGCACCCATTTGTCTCAACCCAGGTAGTATGAAAATGCTTGCAAGCTACAATACTAGGAAGAGATGGAAAGAGCAAAAGCCTTATAGGAGAAAGTGAGAAACTTAATACAGCCTTGATTTATTGTCACTCTATCTCCAGAATTCTGGAATAACATTTTTGGAGTTTGTTCAGTCCACTTCAGTGGGGATCCATAAGCTCTTCTGCAATGACTCAAATTTCTGCCATTTTGTTACTTTTGGTGGAAAGATGTTTAAATAAAACCTTTTGTATCACACAATCCCTTCTCTTTATTTCACAGCCATCCAAGAGGCTTAGTGAAAGGGCCAGGATTTGGACAGATCAATCCTGCTTCTAATGAGATTCCTTCACCAGATCCCAATGATCAGATTTCTCTACTCTGCTATCAGCCATCATCCCGATGGAGCCCTTCAACAAAAAACCCTTTGGGATGGATGCACCAAAAGAGTGAGGATTCCAACCAGGCAAGGAAGGACGGTGACACTAAGCTGCCTACAACACCGAGACCTCCAGCTGCTTTGGTTTATAGGGCAGCAGCAGCAGCAGTGTGGGAACCTGCTTTTCTTCCTGTGCCTCCTCCAGAACCTTGTCCTCCTTCTCGCTTTTGTCCCCGTGTTAGATTGTTGCAGTGTAAAGGACCAAGCTAAGAAGAAAGGAACTTCCTCTTCCATTGACATCTCACAGCTTGCTCTGTGGCAACAGTGCCCATTGAAACTGTATGCTGCTGTTCCCTATGCCGGAAATGGGCTAGTGTTGGCTACTCTTGTCTTTGCTCATTCTTACGTTTGAATTCATGGATTTCAACGAAAGTAACCAGGCCATGCTCAATATCCCTTCTTCTATACAGATAAGTGTCCTGGGAGTGCAGCAGTGCCCTCTGGGATCCTTCCTCTTTCTCCTCCTCCTCTCCATTACTCAGTACAATAATTCCATTATCACATTAAGGACAAAGGATGGCTCCTCAAATCGCCCTTTTGATCCCACAAAAAGAACTGTACATCCTGAGTTCAGGAATATAAATTTCATTAAAATCTATGAGACTTTAACAATCTACAACTGGGAGAGTCACAGTATGGGAGACTCGTACAATTATTGCTATGAACAATGAGTGGTGGCAGTGGCAGTTGCCACACTCTGGAGGAGAGGGAGGGACAGACATGGAACCATGCGTTAAATAGTGCATTTTCAGTACAGAGGAGGGAAAGGATTGGATGCAGGCGGCTTAAGGTTAAAAATGCCATCAGGACATGAAGCCATCTGTCCTCCCCATCATCTGTGCATGATGCAGACATTTGGCACTTAAACACTGACCATTTTGCCCGTGTCACTGGCTGGGGCAGTTACCCTGTGGGTAGGGACCAGATGTGCCCTTGCTGTTGGCGTTGTAGCAATTGTGCATTCCTGGGAGCTGAGGGATGCCCCCTACAAGAAGTTTGGCATTGGTGTCCTGGTACCATTGCTGCCACAGGATAAAGGACAAGGTAGTGGCTGTCAGAGCCACTTGTCTCCTTCTCCTTCAAGGCCTTGCTAAGGATAAAGTGCAGGCAGCAATGCCGAAACGGAAATATGGGGCAATGAGGCAGGAAGACACAACCATTTAGTTACCCCGTACCCCTCTGAGCCAGCGTGAGCCCTGGCTTCTGTCATGAAAAGATCATGCTGCCATGATCTGGTGCCTCTGGCCTACTTCGTCATGAGGAAGGAGGCCTAGTTCCACCCCTGCTGGGAAGTGGTGACCCAGGGTCCAGGGCTAACCAGGGGTAGCTTTTGCGGAAGATCATGCTTTCTGACTTTTGTGCTTCCCTCAAGTTGCAAGGGCTGGTCTTGGCACGTCATCTACTCTTAGCACCATGGTTGGCTCTGCTCCTTTCCCTAGAGACTGGGTCAGAGCTAGGTCCCAAGGGTCCTTGGCAAGTAGAGGGACCCTTTTCAAATTCATTTGTTCCTCTGTAGGGGAAGATAATGAACAATGGCCTCAGAAGGTCCACTCCTCAGAACTCAAGGACCGACTTCTGCATAATTCAGTTCAATACTTTGATCCACAACCTCTACCCAGTGTGGAAGCAGCTTTCAAGAGTTTCCCAAACAAGCTTGGGACTTTCTTAGATTTGAATCATAGTCGCATGGTGTCTCTATCAACTACATGCAAGGATGTGTGTGTGTATGTAAGGGAAAGAAATTCTGGACAGTTAGACAAATAAGGCTAGATCCTACCAATTATGAGAAACCTCTGGAATTTTCTTAAGCTCCTGGAACCACCATTGGAACTTTATATCTACAGTCCTGAAAAAGCTACCCCACTTTTCATAGAATACTAGACAAGTGGGAAAGCTGGGGAGGTATAGATACTGTTGGGTAGTGTGCAGTTTTCCATGCATGTGTGCAAGAGTGCTCATAAAGGCAGTAGTCTAGCTGAAGGTTGTCTAGCTCTAGACTGAACTTTGTCTAGAATGTCAGCTCATATTTGAAACCACTACCGACCCCCAGCACTGCCATTAGTTTCCTTGTGGGGCCATGCAAATAGCCCTGATCCAGGGCAGTGAGGGCCATATCATTCCCAATAGATTCTACACTCGCTGGACCCAGGAGTAGCTGCCAGAAACCATCCTGAAGGGATTTCTAAGCTTCTAAGACACCAACCGACCTTCTTACTGGTACCTCTCAAGGAACCCCCACCTAGTTAGCTAGCGCACACATCTCTGTCTCTGATCCTGGTCCTGGCTATGGATTGGGGCCATCTGAGCATTACTTGTAAACATAAGGGTTACAAGATGGCACAGGAACACTAATGAGGTGAGTGGGGTGGGAACTCACAGCCCCCTTCTCCAGAGTCCAGCACAGCCTGGGAGCCAGGGGTCCCCCACCCAGTGGGGGTACTTTAGTATATCTGAGCAGAGTAGAGTTTAGAGAACCAGGACAGGTGGGAATGGATGGACGCAAGGAGTGCTCCCTGTCCTGCCTCCCAGGCTAAGGTTCACATCATTGAGTCTTGGCTGTGGGTTGAGCCATTGCTTCCGATGGTGATGGCAGCCATCACGCCAGCCTCATCACTTTTGGGTTTCTCAGGGTTCAGCAGCTGCACCTCCAGCTGGGATTCTGTTGAGCTGAATGCTGTTGCGTAGCGGCCTGTCTTGTGTTCAACAAGCGCTGGGCCCCAGTCCCGGCTTGGCCGAGTAGCATTTTTCAAACGCTGCAGTGATACAAAAGACAGGCAAGAAGTTGGTGTTTCCAAGGCCTGATTTACCGTGGGATCTGAAGCAAGTTCACCCATAGATCTAGAAAGCAGCAGCAGCATCTCTGCCCATTTGCCTGCAATTCCCAATCCTACCTGGAGTAGTGAGTCTCCTTCTGAGCACAAAATGTAGTAGCCTGCATAGATAGGGATGCAGATGACCGATGAGAGTGCCATACAGAAACCAATGGCGACAGCCCAGGTCGGATACACATACGTGTTGTATGTCATTGGTTCATACTGAATCACCGTGAATATGAGGATAAACTGGAAGGAGAGGGGAGAAAGGCTGATTGAAACCAAAGTATATACTGCATGGTGTCATTCCGAGGACCTTCAAAAACTTCATGTCTCAGACCTGGATGTTTTTATCACGGCAAGTAGAAAACCTCTGTCCTTCTCTCCCCCTCCCCCTTCCACTTGCTTGTCGTTGTGCTTTTCATTAGCAGCTTAGTCTTTTTTTCCGTGATTAGTCGCCCAATCCCCTCTCCCCTCACTCCCAATCCCGTCTCCTGTGTTCCTTCTTTTCCCGACTCCTCCTTTGGTACTCACAAAGATGATAACTGGAGAGATGAACCTCCAACAGATCTGGAAGAAAATGGGTGGTGGAAAACCCAGCATCATCTCAATGTCCTTGAAATAGCTCCGGTACCCTGGATGAGAAGATGGTCAGTCGGTAAGAGTGGAGGCGTTATAACTAGGAATGCTGAAAATGCCCACGGGGTATAATAGACTCCCTATTTCTTCACTGTGTTTGTGTCCCCATTCCTCAGTATGTTTCCCTATCCCTATCGCAACTCCTGACAGGGAAAGCAAGAGCACAAATGAGGGTCTCTGCAATGATTCTTTGAGTCTGCCTGAAAGGGTTGATGTCCAGACCAGAGAACCCTGGGCAAAATACCCTTTGGGGTGCCACTTCGTAGGGCAAGGGGCTCCTTCAGTATGATGTGGTAAATGTGACAGTGATAGCAACGATTGGAAGGTTAGGGGGTCACAATGACCTGACCAGACTCCCTAGAGCCATGGCCTGTTCGAAACCAGGCTGCAGGTGAGATGGACAAGTACATGTGCACGAAGCTCCACTTGCGCAAGTGGAGAGCTCTTGTGTGCAAAGCTCCCCTCATGGGAGCAGAGGGCACTAGCGCAAGAAGTTCCACTCACATGAGTGGAGGGCGGTTGTGTGAGAAGCTCCACTCACGAGTGGAGCCTCGCACGCCAGCGTCCTCTGCTTGTACACAAAACTCCATTTGTGTGAGCGGAGGGCACGTGCACCACTCACACGAATGGAGCTGTGTATGTGCATGCGCATGCTCCTGCCACTCACACGCCCTCCCCCCGCCAAGCTAGAAAGGTTGGGGACCACTGCCCTGGATTGCTGCCCTAGAGCACTAAACGTATACTCTTGAAGCTTGCCCAAAGCAACCAGATTTCTATACCAAGCCTGCTACTCTAATCTGTTTCTTTAACTACAAACTCTTTTTAGTTGGGAAGCAAAGTAGCCAGCCCTGCATCTTGGATCAGCTGCCTTCTGAGCTGTGAGTGAAAGTGTCAAATGAAACCAATTACTGGCAGCAGCCAAGTAAACTTTAATATTCTTCAAATTGTTGCGATTGGATATTAGCCCTGTCTGGATCTGAGTTATGGACTCTTCATAAGAAAGAACTGAACAGAATTTCCTGGGGAAAGGGTAGAAAGTCATTTTCGACTCTTGAATCCATATAATACAGTTAATTTTTCAGTGTTTCTGGCTGTCAGGCCCACAGGGGAATTCTGACTGTCTTGGTCAAGGGCTAAGGGTTGAAACATCAATATTGCAGCCACTCTCACACTCTTGAATTGTTCCGTTTAAGCCAACAGAGGTCTCGATGCAACTGGCAGAAGGTACTCACCATAGACATACATAATGGCGACACACATGATGCATGAAATAACCACAAGTGAGAAACTTGCTGCAAAATTGTCCATCAACGACAACCAATAAATACCAGCCTAGAGGAGAACAGAAAAAGAAAGCAGTCAAGTGCTGGATTAAGCCAGCCTCACCCCTTTCAGCTTTGGGATGAGAAGGGGCCGTTTCTGCCTTGCCCTTTGACTCTCCCTCATACCTGCGTGGTGAGTGGGATACCTAGCAGAAAGCCCACCACAGCCACACCGCGAGTCACAAAGGTCTTCCGACGCAATATCCACTCATTTCCCACTTCATCCACAATGGCTGTGACTAGAGTTTCAAGGAGACAGAACTAAGGACAAAAATAAGGAAGAAATAAATATTACACAGGTAGTGCTCAACTTGCAACAGTTCCTTTAGTGACCTGTTACTACGGCACTGAAAAAACAGTGACTGTTTTTCACGTTTAGGACTGTTGTGGTATCCCTGTGATCAAAACTCAGTTGCTGGGCAACTGATTCATACTTAGGAGGGTTGCCGTGTCCCGGTGTCATGTGATCACCTTTTGTGACCATCTGACAAGCAAGACAATAGGGAAGTGAGATTCGCTTAACAACCCTAGTTAGCAACTTAACAACTGTGGCAAGAAAGGTCATAAATTGGGGCAAAACTCCCTTAATAAATGTTTCACTTAGCAATGGAAATTTGGGGCTCATTTATGGTTGTGAGTCAAGGACCACCTGTACATGGCACAGAGGTTTTAATCTCTCCATCTTCCTTTATTTGGCAATGGTCAGTTTTGATTAATTTACAGCCTGGAGATCAGTCACGCTTCTTAAGTGAAACAAGTACACTCTATTTGTATGTGAAGGGAGAGAATCTAGCGCTAATAGTTAAGTTCAGTCTGCCTTATTAAATCTTCCTCTTTCCTTCAAACTTAATGAATCCAGTTTGGGGCATGTGGTTATGCATACATACATGCCTACAGGTGGTCTGTATTTTAACAGACACATATGCACACACATAATAGATGCACACTATTTTCCATTTATGTTTGTTGACTAGTTTATCTTTCTCTGGAGCTATATCTTTCAGACATGTTGGGCCCTAGATTTTCCCCAAAGCAAAAGCAGGAAATAGCTGTGTTTACCTGCGTACCCAGCCCCAGCAGGATGAGCATGAAAAAGAAGAGAACAGACCAAAGAGGGGAAACAGGGAGGAGTGTCAATGCCTCAGGATAGGCCACAAATGCCAAGCCAGGGCCTTGGTCGGCCACCTTGGAAACATCCACTCCTAGGTGATGAGCCATGAAGCCGAGGATAGAGAAGATGACGAAACCTGCGTAGACACTGGTAGCACAGTTGGTGATGCTGATGATGATGCTGTCTCTGTGGGTACACCAAGTTGGGAGACCTCATGAAAACTGTAGCCGAAGGGGGGTGGGACTATCCTGAAGCAAGTCAAAATATCTGTCTATGATGTGTAAGTGGATTTAGGTACTAAATTAGGGAAGAAGTTTATTTTTATGTGATATTTTATTTATTTACATTTAGCTATGTTTTAGTTAATTCAAGTAAAATGTTTATTTTAATTCTTGTAGCTGTCTTGATCACCATTGGTTGGTAAAAGGGTGGGATATAAAGCCATCTGATAAAATATAACTTGTTCTTTCTAAAGGTAATCTTATGAAAGTCACCTGCAGTTCTGAGATCCTTAGACGATAGGAGGCAAAATTATTTAATTACAAAGAACAAAGAAAACACAACTTCAGTTTCAACTTGCCAAATTAATGCAAAGCACTTATGTGAACTTGGATCATGTTCATACTTAATCTGCATTTTGAGACTGCACCACTTCATGCTTCAAGAGAAAAATAAACTTAGTAGTACCTGTGTTTCAAAGAATAGCTCAAAAACTCTGCATTGTCCAAAATCAAGTTCCTCCACAATGGGAGAGACAAGGATTCTAGCAGTTTATTACATGGCGTCCCTGCACTATTTTCCCTGTAGATTATTTTCCAGAGATATGAACTACTGTATATCACTCAAAAATCTATTTGTACATCCTTTCCCCATCGCTTCTATCAAAGATCATACCTGTAGCAGTTGTTGTGAAACCTGTTATATGATGCCATGGTGATAAGCCCACCCCAGGCACAGCCCAACGAATAGAAGATCTGGGAGGCAGCATCTCCCCACACCTATCAAAGATAAAAGATGTCGTAGGGGAAACAAAGTTGCTTGTATACTTTCAAATTACAGGGAAGGTGGTTCAGTTACGGTGGTTCTGGACCGCACAGCTTGTCAAGCCATTATGATATCCCCTCTAAGTACCTTTGCGTCAAGGATTCTGTCCCACTGTGGTGTCAGATAGTACATGATGCCACTAACTGCACCTTCAAGAGTGATTCCCCGCACAAATAAGATTGTAAGCACCAGGTACGGGAATGTTGCTGTGAAATACACCACCTGAAAGAGGGGGAGACAAAAGAAATGTGGAAGTGCATCCAGACATATTGCAAGTAGAAAGCAAAAATTATTTCATCCAGAACTTTAATTTCAGCAGCATGACAACCATCACCCTGTCCAAGCAACCTTTTGTCTCCCCTCCACTGAAAAGAAACAGCCTCTGTTGCAAGTCACTGTAGTATAACAAATGCCGTATTTTTTGCACCATAAGACGCATCGGACCATAAGACGCATGGCACCCAGAGGCATTCCGCGGGGCGATCCAAGGTCCGGAGACCGGCCTGGAGGCCAAATTGGAGCATTCTTGGTGCCCTGCGGGTGCGCGGAAATCACTTTGCGGGACGCTCCAAAGCCCAAGGATCGGCCTGGAGGTCGAATTGGAGCGTTCCTGGCACCCCATGGATCGATCTCCCATGATTTTTTGGAGTATTCGCTCCATAAGACGCACACACTTCCCCCCCCCCACTTTTTTATGGGGGGGGAAGTGCATCTTATGGTGCGAAAAATACGGTATATAGAATTTAATAAGTATTTAGGAACACCCAATTTTTGACTAGATTATAAACCCACCGAACGAGGTAAAACCACTCTTATGTGACCAAGGATGAACATCAGGAGTGCTATGTCAATGCAAAAGAGATGGTGCAGTGGTTAAAAGCAGCACTGCTGGCTATTTCTGTTGAATTCCATCTGCCATTAGCCATCAAAAGTTCAGCAGTTCAATTCTCACTGGCTCAAGGTTGCTCAGTCTTCCATCCTCCCGAGGTCGGTAAAATGAGGACCCAGATTGTTGGGGGGGCAATATGCTGATTGTGTAAACCGCTTAGGGAGTGCTGAAAAGCACTGTTAAGTGGTATATAAGTCTAAATAATAAACAAACAAACAAACCCTGCAAGTGGGAACATAGCCTGTATCTGGACAAAAGAAGAGGGACAAAGATGTTTGCAGATGGCATCATTGGCTGATCTGAAAGCAATAAAGGATTTATATGCAGTGCATGGACACAGGTAAGTTAAGGAAGAGGAACACTACTTGCTTTTCCTGAGGACTTCACACTCTTGATGAGGCAGAGGAAGACGACAATCCAAGAGACACCCAAACATCCCAGCAGGGGGAGCCGCACTTCACCCAGATTCCCAATGTCATTAGACAGCTTCAATACATAGCGCCTGGAATAAAAGACAGGACCAGTTTGTAAAGTACTTTACGTCCTTCTCTAGCAAATGCACCAAGCCAATCTGCATCCACAGGTTCCCCCAAACTGGCACTCAAGATCAACAGATACAAAAAAAACCCCCAAGACCAAAATTCTAAACAGTGGGGTAGTTAACTATTTTGAACACATTTTAGGGTCAAAAATTAAGAATCTGTAAGTAGACCAGTATATGGATGTTCATAATTTGGCACTATGAATTTACACCAACATGAAAGGAATCATAAGAATTTATGGAGAAATTTTGTTTTCAACCACCTGTAATAAGAATTTTTTAAAAATACAGGTGACATTTAAGTCTATTAGAGGGTAAATAACACCCCTACCATGATATTCTTGGATTTAATAATTCAAGGGGCAAATTGGATTCATTTCAAATGAAAAATACTGAAATTTTATTTTCTTACCTATTGTTTCCATCCCTTGGTCCAGCAAGAGACTATCCACCTCTGATTATAAATCATGTTAATAAGCTGTGGATCTGCCTACATCCACTCTTTCTGCTACTTGCTCCATTTAAGGCAACATCTTAGCCAATAGGCAACTTGCCTTGGCTGATGTTATTCAGACACAGAGGTTGGGGTGATGGCTGAAACTTACAGACAGAATAAGCCACGGCCACAGATTCCATCTGACACCCCCAATTAGGATTAGTCTTCTATAATTCTGCCCCGTCTATATATTTTGCATTAAAATTTCCACCGGCCCCAGTAAGTGTGAGAACTAATGCATAGAAGTGATAGATCAGATTATTCCCCTTTGAAGGAAATCCCTCACAAACTAATTCCTAATTTCTCCCCATATCCATTTACTTTATTCCCCTCCCTGCCCATGATCACCTCCAGTATTCCTCACTGGGGCTAGTGCGCTTCATAGTCTGGTTGAAGATATGTGTGATGTTGAGTGATGAGCCCACTGAGCTGTTGGTAACATCCAACACACTGGTGCAATTCCCTGTATTCCAAAAGTTATTACAGTATGTCCAGGGCAGCACCCGTGTCATCGATGAGAAGAAATAATAGAAGGCGATACAGATCACAACATTGTAATAGATCCCAATGTAGCTGGAGACAACCATCATACCGTAGCCAACACCTGAAAGGGAAATAAAGTATAAGGATAAATAGGAAGATTTCAAGATGGGAGTTTGCTGCTAAATGCAAAAGGCAGAACACACTGATGTTGGAATTGCAAAGTAGAGGATGTAAAATTTTCAATGTGCACACCAGGCATGGCAGGGGAAAGTTTATTTTAAAGCAGAAACAAGAAAGGCCACAAGGCTAGTTTAAGACAGAATCAGATCCTGCCAACACTCACGCACACACTGATTGTAACTTATGATCGCAATTGAGCATAACATTTCCGCTGCTAAGTGAGACATTTGTTAAGTGAGTTTTACTCCTTTTTACGATATTTCTTGCCACGGTTGTTAAGTGAATCACTGCAGTGGATAAGTTAGCAACCCGGTTAAGTGAATCTGGTTTCCCCATTGACTTTGCTTGTCAGAAAGTCACCAAAGGGGATCCCATGGCGCCTTGGGACACAGCAACGGTCATAAGTATGGACCAGTTGCCAAGTGTCTGAATTTTGATTGCATGATCCTGGGAGTGCTGCAAAGGTGGTAACTGTGAAAAATGGCCACAAGTCACATTTTTCAGTGTCGTTATAACTTTGAACAGTCACTAAATGAACTGCTGCAAGTCAAGGACTACCTATACAACTAAAACAATGTTGTGGTTTGTGGTTCAGCATTTTTTCTGTAACCTAGCCATTGTCCTATCCAGTTGTGTGAATCAGACTAGCCATTAAACCTTTATATTGTTCACTGAAGTAGATACAAGGAGGTGAACACCACAATTAGAAGTTGCCGTCGGTGGTTTAGCATTCAATATCTAATGCAAACACTGCCTTTACACCCCTCTGCTTCCAGTTTCAAAACAGCAATCATGCAGCCATGAGGTGAGAAGCAGAAGACTGCCTATGAATAGTAACATATCCAGATTAGAGGGATCATAATTCATACATTTACAACCTCACAGAAGAAATATGGCAGAAAGCTAGTGCTAGGAAGTAAATATTCTGACCTTTTCTATTGGGTTTATTGTGAACTTCAGATTTTCTACCTTAAAAAAGCAGATTTTCTGAAATGAAAATACAGGCTTAGTTGCTAGGCCTTCAATCAGATTTTAATCAGACATGGTTCTAGAAATTGTGGTCACTTTATATGGCTGACCGTTATCCAGTTCTCTAGCCAATTATCCCAACTCCACGTCAGTTAGATCAAAACTGGATGGCAGACAGCAACCATTTAAAAAATTCTAGAGTTGCAAGGAAGCTGAGGGGATATATTTCCCCTTCAGCCCCTCTCAACAGTGGGGGCAGAAATATGTATTTGTTTGACCAGGCTTAGACAGTCAGGAGTGGATGTGGTAGGCATTCACCATTTATTCTTTCTCTTTCTTTCTTTCTTTCTTTCTTTCTTTCTTTCTTTCTTTCTTTCTTTCTTTCTTTCTTTCTTTCTTTC
>JANHFO010008041.1:206275-217378 GCA_032468095.1 Pareas carinatus | reverse complement strand
TCTTCAAATATTAACATTTTCTAGCTTTAATCATTTGTAAAGCATCCTAATCTACTTCATGATACAGATTTTTCATTTGATAATGCCAGTGTATCTTGAAAATCTCAAATCAGACATTTTGTTGCCTGAAACAATGGAGAAAATAGTGTGTCCATGGCCACATTTCAGCTCTGCCTTACGGCAGAACTGCCCCTGTTGTAAAAGGGAGGGGGGCAGAGGGTTCAGATGGAGAATGGGATTGTGGCAGTAATCTGAGCGAGCGCCGATTGACCGTTGGTTCTCTCTCACCTTTGAACATGGGGCTAATCTTCCAGACACCCAAGCAGCCCTGGCTAGCAAATTGTCCGAAAGAGAGTTCCAAAAAAAACAGGGGGATCCCACAGAACACCAACATGATGAAATAGGGGAACATGAAAGCACCTAGAGGAAGAACAAAAGGAAACAATCAGCCTTACAGGATTTCACCAGTAGAGACCATGCTCTGTACGCAACGGTCAAATTCAGTTCCTGGCATCTGCAGTTATAAAGAGCCAATGTAGAAGTTCAAGGAACAGGAAAGTGATTTGGGTAAGATTTAAAAACAATCTGAACCAGGAATAGCTTTTTATATGCTGATTGAGGAAACCGAGGACTTTAAAGTCATTGAGAAGTAAAGGAAACTTTTTAGGTTTCATTCAAAATGAGGATAAAGCCTGCTACTTTCGCCAGTAATTCTCAGGGGTTTCAAGCAGGCCTTTCCTACAAACTCAGTGCCAGTAGATGCAACTGGTGGGTTAGTTGGGCTTTCCCCAGCCTGATACCTTCTAGAAGTATTTGGGCTGTTAGTTGCAGAATTCCCAGCCCAGCTTGGCTCACAAGTCCTGAAAATCATAACTTAATACATTCAAGGCAACTCTGGTCAGGAAAGCAAAGCAGCAGACAGCTTCCAATCTTGAGCCAGGCCTCAAGAACAAAGCTGAGTCTCAGGTTTGTTAGGGTGCTGCAGCAAAAGGCCTACCGTTTCGTCATGCTGAAGCAACTTTGCATTTTTCAGGCCAGACCATGGTGGTCCCATGTTCCCTCAAAGCACAGTGATCTCTCATCAGCCTTCCCACCAACACGGAGTCCTGACCTCCATACTCACCTCCTCCATTGCGGTAGCAGAGGTAAGGGAAGCGCCACACGTTGCCAAGCCCCACGGCGTAGCCAACACTCGTGAGAACAAATTCAATCTGGTTGCCCCAGTTGCCTCGTTTGACGTTCTCATCTCGCTTACCTGCTTCGCCAGGCACAGCCCCATTCTGCCAAAAGAGGAAAGACAGTCGGTTATTACAGCTGGGCTGGGAGCGGAGGAGGCTTGGTTCTGTGCAGGCTTTTTTGGAGCTCCTTCAAGAAGAAACAGTCTGATATGAAAACACAGCCTACACCCGCATGAGATAATGAAGTAAAGGCTGTAGCCTGGCTGTTTTATGTCTCTCCCCTTCCTCAGCTGATGGAAATGCAGGCGAGGATGGGGGGGGGGTCTGAGGATGTAACAGGGCTGCTACCCCCTGCTTGCTCAGATGAATAATCCTGGGTCAAGCTGTAGGAAAGCTGGCAGCTGCAACACATACAAAGCAGGCATAAGAGGAGGCGGCACAAAGGGACCTCTGTTCCTGCTCCTTTTGCCTGCCCAATGATCCAGCATAAGAGACCCCAGGCAGGGCCAGTCCCTCTGGTCAACCACTGTGCAGCTGAGACCCCGGGAAGATCAGAGAAGCCTTGCTGGTTAAGAGAGAAACTCATCCAACTCATGTTATCTTTCCATCTTTGGCCAACCAGATTCAGTTGCGAAGAGCACAACCAAGGTTGCAAGTCAACAGCTCTCCCTTGTTGCTTGTTCTCAGCACGGTTATTTATAGATATAAGCCCCCCTGAAGGTCCAATTATTTTAGGAATCACCCTTCTGAGTGGTGCTTCCCTATACGCTATGTGCAAATACTGCTCAGAATATGGTCTTCAGGAGCCTGCCTTCACTGTTGAAAACTAACTAAACTAATGATTTCGTCTAGTGGTAAGGATTTCCACGTTGGGGTATTATATGAAAAAAGGAAGTCAAATGCACTTATCTTCCTGGCAACCTCAGAAGTCAAACATTGACTGTTAAACTCTCTTAAATTCTTGGGTGTGTCTGTGTGTGTGTGTATTGCCTACTTAATTTAAAAGAATCCTCCTTTATATGATTAGTTTCCCATTTCAATACGTTGGGCTGCAATTCCATTCTTCTCCAGGCAAACTTGTATAAGTTCTGTGAATGGGCGAGTGGGTGGGGGAATCAGCTAAATACTTACTTAAAATAAGCTAGATTTTAAAATATTACAAATAAGAGCTATACTAATTGCACATGTGCAAAATTAGATAACCAGTAGAGGGTGCAAAAGGATATAAGCATCTATGTGATGGTCAACTGAATTTGGTATCAGATATGGTAGCTCTGTTTAAATCCCTTTGCACTCATAATGAAAGCAGTGAGCAAAATGATTTGTTTTCCTGTCTTAGCATTCAGCGTTAGGATCTAATGTAACTTATGGTTTTTATTGAATCAGGAATGGTAAATTGCCATTTGTGTTATTATTTTAAATTCAACATTCTTCACATTTATTACCTCTGTATAATCTATTCTTAGAAGTTGCTTTATTCTGAGTCACACTGTTAAACTCAGCATTTTTGAGGTTTGAGCTTTGACAGCAACTTTATATATTTTCAAGCAGCAATCTTTCTCATTTTTTTCTGAAGGCCTTAGGAACTGAGTATGGGATCATGTATGTGCAAAACACGTATTTGAACTTCAAGATATACTTTTTTCTTTTTAGGATAGGAGAATATTAGTTTTCCACATAATGCTGAAAGATGTATTGATATTGGGTCTTAGAGTAGCTTAAGGACATGTAATGACTGTATACATTTAGCTAGGTTCACATTTATTCATACAACATGCTGAACTTGATTAATGTTAATTTGTGTCTGTGTCTGTGTTTCATATGTTTCACAAAGCCAGTATGTTAAGTTCATTTATGGTTTGTTTGTTTGTTTATTAGGTAGAAGCTCAATACAGCCTATATAATATAATAGGACTCTATCGTCCTATTTTTCCCCACAAAAAAAATTACCTTAGGAGTTTGATTGGGCTGAGAGAAAATGGCTTCGTGGCTGAGAGGGAAAGAGAATCTGCGTCTCCTTGGCCCTAGTCCAATCCCTCAACCACATTGCTTTCATGTTTTCTGCAAAAGCAGAAATGAGCTAATCTATTTATTTATTTGATTTCTGTAGCTGCCCATCTTAGCAAACAACTCTGGGCAGCTCACAATTCAAAACATATATTACAATTAGATATCTAAAAACATTTTATAACAATAAAAACATTAAAAGGCATTAAAACAATAAAGAAACATTATGTCTAACTCGAAGAACATACAAAAACAAGATATCTGGTCCGTTAACAAGACAGCCAGGGGGCGGGGGGCCCTTGACACGTGTAGCATCCCAGGCTGATAAGCATAGCCAGATTTTTAGAGCTTTACGAAAGGCTAACCAGGTTGGGGCTATTTTAATCTTCAAAGGGAGGGTGTGCCACAGAGCAGGGGCCACTGCAGCAAAAGTTCACCTTCTAGTCTCTATCAGTCAAAATTCTTTGGTTGATGGGATATGCAGAATGCCCATTCTGTTTGACCTTGTTGAAAGGGTAGAGACTCTGGAAGAAAGGCGATCCCTCAGGTACCCTGGCCCCAAGCCATGATGCAATAAACAGTTGAAGTAAGTTTCATGAATGCAACCAGTGTGTGCTGGATAGGTTGCCAAATTCAAAGCAAGTGCTTTCTGCTTCACAGTCCAGTTTCTTAGCTGGACTAAGTTACACCAAGTTAACTTTATATCAGTCAACAACCACAAACCAAAAAGAGAGAGTCTTCCATGAGAGAGGATAATGTATTCTAAAGAAATAGTGGAAACATTTAGAAAGATAAGGGTTAATAAATCTTAGATTGTTCTTAGTGCTGTTAAATAATATGAGACGTATTATTTCCTTCCTTCAAATTCCTACTTTGATCAAATCAAATTAGCAATCTGCTAAGTTCCAACTATAATTAAAACCCAAAAAAAGTAAAAGAAAAAAAGAGTGGTCCAGCCAAAGTTGCCACTTTGAAGTCAGTGTCATTTAGTAGTTAATGTGTTGGACTGTGATCGGGGAGACCTACAGTTACATCCCCACTTGGCCATGGAGCTCTTTGGCAGTGATTATACATCAGCCCCAAATCTCTTGCGGGAGTTCTTCTGTGATGATAAAATGATGAGAAACCTCTACATACACCACCCTGAACCAGTCTAGAAGAAATAGTATTTTATAAATGTAATAATATACTTTCTCCACTGGAAGAATATGGTAGGCACTTCCAGATAAGCTGTTACAGTGCCTTATTCATAGAATTGTATATGACATGACCTACACCATTTCCAAATAAAAGTATATATTTCTACTTTGTCTTTCTTCCTGGTGGGGAAAAAACTGTCCAATGTCTTTTGACTGGGAACCTTTAGATGTTGAGCTTCTCAAACTACTCAGTGAACCTGAGATCAATACAATAATTTCTAGGCTGTAATGAAGGGACATGGCCAGAAGAGGGAATTTCATGCCTCTTTAACAACTCCAGCTCTATAGTCTACTGCTCTGAGATAAATGATGCTAAGCAAGCATGGCTCCTTGCTGTCCCAAATGAACCTATTGCTATCTCAAGCTCAGAAAGACCTGGGTGCATGCTCCCATATTCTCTGTCCCATAGGGAGAAAAAAAGGAGCAAACCACTTATTGTTGCCTACATTCTGGGCTGATAGAGGCATATTTTAGTTCTGGAACAACAGCTTGCACAGATGCCCAAACAAGATGGGATGCTGACATCAAGCATGAACCCTTTTCTAGGACAACACAAATAGATCTTTTGTCCATGTAGCTACACACTGGCACCGCCACTTCTCTGTATCTCCCAACAGAACAATAGCAAAGTTCAGATCAAATGAGGAGCAGGGAGGACGGTTCCTCACAAAAACAGTTTCTCATCCAGATATGGGTAATGAATTTCCGGCTTTGTGCTGGAATAAGCGTCTTATTCTGCCTTTCATTCTATTGGGAGTAGATAGAAGCTATTACTTCACCTAAAAACTAAATTGGAATTTTGATGGTCAATATCTCCTATGTGGGAGGCATATATGCCTATATCAGTTTCTACCAGTTCAGTTCAACTCTTTGTTTACATATTCGGAAAGAATCCAGGAGTTAAAGTGGATTGAAAGTATGTCAGTCACGTATGATAAAACAACAGATCATGAATTTCCTTTTTGAGATAATATTAGCATTCTTCAGACAAGGCAGAGAAGCAAAGTAGCCTTTTGATAACCAAAGAACAAAGAGATGTGACTGAGATACCTGTCCATTCTCAAAAGCCAGGAGCTAGCAAGCTTTGGATCTTATCCATTTCACTTCACTATTAACTAATATCAATGTGATTTTTGGAACTTTTATATTCATAAAACTATTATTGGTCCAATGAAAGATATTGATTGGCATAGTATGAATCCTGGATGGTCAATAGCTTCCACATTGAGTGTTATGTTAGTCATTCAAATGCAATATCTCTGCTGAGGAGAGAAAGGTGTTGAAGAAATCGTTCCTCCACTGCCTAATGGAAGATTTAATCAGCACTGCTCAAATAAAAATAGAGAGAGCAGAAGACATGGCTTCCTAGACACATGAGATGCATCCAAAAATAAGACCTGGACAAGATCATTTCACAGAATCCTCAATAGAAATCTTCCCTTTGCCCTGCCTCATAGAACACAACACAGTTCCTGGATGTATATTTTGCTGTTCAATCAATTGCTAACGACTGCTGAAAGTGCTTAACAAATGGAAACTGTCATTTCAGTTCTGCTTTCTGACATCGAGATGGGACGGTGCTAGCAGACGGTGAATTGTGCACTTCAGCGTGTCATTCAAATAGAGATTGCAGTCGCACGAACACAGAGATACCAAAAAACCATCTTCTGCACTAATTTGGGAGAAGAAGACCTTCAGAATGCAATAGAGTTGGACCATCTACAAATAGCCATAGCTGTGACTCTTGGGAACAGAAAGTGAGGGGGACTGCCATACATCGTTGATCTAGAGTGTTAAGCCTGGTGAAACAAGGAAATGTAAGACCTAGGATTATCTTTCAGATTAGAGGAAACTTTGGGTACTCTTGAGATACTCTTTCCTGATCATGTTGCTTTACTCTCCAAGTCATTGGCAAAATAAAAACAGGATAAAATCCTTTTATATCACTATAAAAATAGCACCATAAACAATCCAAAACCGTCCTTCTATTGTAATTCTTGTCTGCGTGACTTTTTGGAAACCTAAGAAATTACACCATAATAGACAAGATTTTAGAAGGAATGCAGACAAGGTAAATCTCTGAAATTTTTGCACATTCAGAATGCACCCCAAATAATGTGGGGAGACAAGGGAATTAGCCCCTTGGCACAATATTTCAAATGGTGATACAGTATTATGGTCATGGTGGAATGGTTGTTTTACTTATGTAAGAGTAACCTATTTAACCCAACCTTGGTTTATGTCAGCTTCAGTCCATTTCATCAGATGTGTGTGACGTATTGGAGACAGTTGGCAAAGCGTGTATGTACACAGGCAGTAAAATGGAAAATATATGCTTTGCGACATTTCAAATACAGCTTAAATAAACACAAAAGCAACATTTACAATATAGCAGTAGGGAATGGCGATTACATAATTGTTGCTGTGGGCTAAGAAAACAATGTTCCTGTTCATATCAAAATGAAAAATAATCTACCTTCATTAGAGATTTGCAGTTGTATGATGAAATCTCTTTTGAGCGTTTGTTCATTGAAGAATGCTGTTTTTCAGATCAGCTGGGGGTTGTTTTTAACAGGGGGGTTATTTTCTGATTATGATATAAATACCTCATTAATTTTCTCACATATGACCTGAGCTGGCAACGCTCTCACATTTGACAACCTTTCAGTTTAGAGTACAGTGGGTCAAAAAAGTATATTAAAAAAAAGAGCCCTGGAGCCAAGTTTTAGATGACTGCATCCCTGCAGTTTTCTTGGCAACCTTCCCTTTGCCTTTTCCGGAATGTTTTTCAGCTTCTCAGAATGTAATCAGAATCCATTTCAGAAATATGGAATAATTTTAGAAATACAGATAAAAGACAGCCACAGATGTGGAAATCATGGAAAAATTTTGGACAGATAAAACTATAGTAAAATGAAGAATTGTATATGAAATTTAAAGTTTTGTTCTATTGACTAATTAAATATATGAATTAAAATCTTACGTAGAATAGAACTTTATTTTAAATTCTTTGTTATAGAATAGTGATTTATATTAGATATTGAATTAATACTGAATAAAAGGAGAAGAGAATTAAGGTTTAAAAAAGAATTTAATATGAAAATGAAAATCTTGTTTTATCGAATATTCGAATGTATGAATCAAAATGCTATATAGAACAGAACCTTTTCTTCTTTTCTTCTTTCTCTTTTCCTTTCTTATTCATTTTTAATTTTTTTGATATTGAGTAGGTTTAATTTGAATTTTGAAAATGAATGGAATGCAAGCTTTAAAAATTTTATCGCTAGATTTAAGATATTAGTTTAAAAATACTGACATAAATTTAGGAAAGAAATTCTAAACTTGAGGATGTGCTATTAGATAAAGAGATATTTAAGATTGAATTTTGACATGAAAAGGCTTAAAACAGATTTAAAAGTTGTTGAAAAACTGATAATCCTGTTACATTGTAGTGATATGGCATGAATTGGATAGAAAAAATATTTTAAATAAATGTAGTTTGAATTCTAGAATTCTACTAGTAAATCAGGATAGAATCCTAAATGACCATTAGGATAAATTGGAACATGGATCAGATAAGGGGGTAAAATTGAGGTTTTGAGGATGTTATATAAATGTAATAATACTTAAATGATTTAAGATGTTTAAAATAATTACCCTGTTTATGAAATTATTGGAAAGCTTTTCAGGAAAATGGATTTAAAAGATGTACAGATGCTTGGATTAGAAATGGAAGGAGTAGGTGTGAAATTCTATTAATGAAATCGATAAGTATTGAGGAAAGAAATCTGAAGTGTATTTCCAGTTGGATGATGTTGATGGAAATATGTAAGCATGTTGTTTCTTTTTTGCTTTTGTAAAAAAATAATTTTAAAATTTCCCCCAAAAAAGAGAGAATGTAGTCATAATCAACTGACTTTATTTTCAGGAGCTTCTTGATTCTTCTATCAAAGGATCCAGGGCTGTAGGAACTAATACACAGACATGCCTTGATATTCACACCTTTGCCTTCTATTAAGGTGCTAGTTCTCCTGAGCCACAGCGGTCTAGATGCAGCTTCTCTCTTTTGTACTGTGGAATATATAACAGAACAGAGAGATTCCGGAGGGCCTTTTTCTTTTGGCCAGTACAACTTTCCCTATAGTTGAGCGAGGGAATCTAGGGCAGAGAGAGGAAGCACTAGTCTCCTGCCCTTGTCCCACGGAAGCAGGGAATCCAGATGCTGTAAATCAAATAACCAGCTCCTTCCCTACTCCTTTCCTGCTCTGCTTGTCCTTCCTGCTTCGATTGAGTCCCTGCTTGGGGCTTACGGCCATTCATGCTCCCTGAGCACGGGCTCAGGACAAGATGTTCAGGCAGGAGCCACATGTGGCTGAGTGGCACGTTTGCCTATGCAATGAATTGCTTGTCTGCCTGGTTACACAACACTACAAGGGAAATGTGGTACACCATCTGGGAGTCCTTGCTATAAAGAGCGATGATGAATGAGATGCTCCGGGCAGGCCTCTTTCAACTTGTTGCCATCCAGATGGACCAGACTACAACGCACAGAATGCCCAGCGAGCTACTACTCTCCCAGCCAGCTGGGACACTGAGAAGATTCTCACTTGAAGGAAGCTGCTCCAATGTATCCTGCAACCTACAAGAGCGTTGTCTTTATCCTGGAATTTGACATGTCTCAAACTGACCAGCTGAACTGGAAGAAGACACATGAACAATGAAGAAACAGGTGCCTTTGAAATCTCAATTCAGAAACAAAATATGAAAAACAAAAGAAATCCTTATTGTCAAGTCGAAGGACAGATCTTCCATTGCTGGTCTCCTAAAACAGCAATTCTGACCGAGATAATCTGATTAAATTGCAAAGTGAGCCCTAATGAGGCATGCACTCAGTTTAACTAAAGGAGCATGGCCCACTCTAGCCACTTGACTATCAGTTAGATGGGGGCTCCAGCTTAAAATGGCCACGGTAAAAATCTGAAGTTAGAAGCTCCCAGCATGTCTCCATCATGATCAGATGAGACAATCCATAGAAGTTTGGATTAATGTAGCATACAAGTAGTCCTTGATTTATGACCGTAATGGAGTCCAGAATTTCCACCAAAAGTCATGACAGTCATAAACCAAGGCATCGATGTAACAGATCCAATCTTACAACCTTTTTTTTGCAGCAGTCATTTAACAAATGCAGTGGCTATAAAGCCGATCCATTCATTCCTATTGGCAGCCCCCAAGGCCAGACATAGGTAAAAATGCTGTAAATCATGGCCATGTGACCATAGAACACTGCAGCCAACTGTACAAGTGAGTCTGTTGCCATGTGCCCAAAATACAATCATATGACTGCAGCGTGCACACACATACCACTGTTTAAACTCTAGAACCAGGTTGCAAGTACCTTTTGGGATGTCCATTGTAAGTTTGAATAGTCACTATGAGACCAGTTATTAAGCAAAAACTACCTGTACTTCCTTAATAACAAATTCAGTCAGGAAATCACTTTCTCTCCTGTATGACAGGAGAAAGGTGAGTTCTGAAACTTTAACCACCTGGGCTTCATTTACCTTCAGTCACCCTTGCTATTTACTAGCGCCACAGAGAAACTAGTTTAGCAATGGAGGATTAATTCCTCAACAGTTCTTAGAAAAAAGCACGTTAATTTATTTCCACAGAAGATCAAGACTGAGAATAGTTATGGCTGCTCATTAAGTGACTCTGTTTCAAACAGGGAAAGGAGAAGTGAAACGTGTTTTCTTCACATGGTTCATTGTTCATATCTCACATCCAATCTTGGTTTAAAGACAACCTGGTATTTAGTCAACAAACCAAAATATATATTTATCCAGTTCTAGGATCATCCAAGTCATGTCAGCATGGCATATATTTGAATAATAATCCATTTCCACATCTGTATGTATGTGTGAACTATTAAAGCATACAAACATGAATATGATGTCACAGTTATAAATTTTTAATCCTTGTTTCTTATATTTTTTTAAAAAACACTAAAAGCAGCTATATATAAAACTCTTCTTAACACTTGTTTTTTGCCTAACATTTGCATAGTTGAACAGGCATTTGTTTTTTATGGAGTCATCTTAAATGCATCTTTGCTGTACATTTTGTACACATTTTTGTATGCAGTTTCTGAGCTGAGAAATGTTAAATGGTATTAATAGACTAAATGTAGTTACAGATTGATTTGTTTGAAGAATTTATGTAATGTACTACTTTATGTAAAAAATTCCATGATGGTTTTAAAATATCCCGTGATGTTTTATGTGCCTGTAATTTCATAAAAACATGAATAGTCTCACTCTTGGTTTCTGCCAATAACAAGATAGGAAAACTCACCAGAAAACAAATACAATATTGAAGAGAATATGATGTTGGTCTGCAGATTGTAAAATATTACTGTAACAAACTACCATATAAGCTGCGTGTTCAGTCAGACGGTCAACTTAAACATTTCAAGATCAAGTTTTCTAAGCATTCTCTGGGGGTATTGAGAAGTAGTAGAAGAGGCGTATACTGACTTTTGTGAGGAAGGTTCAACACAATATTCCATTTTTTTGAATCAGGATGATTTTACTGGTTGGCTTGGTTCGACCATACAAACTTGATACACAATACGAAGTATTCTGCATTTCCTTCCTTCCTTCCTTCCTTCCTTCCTTCCTTCCTTCCTTCCTTCCTTCCTTCCTTCCTTCCTTCCTTCC
>JANHFO010008041.1:172191-190617 GCA_032468095.1 Pareas carinatus | reverse complement strand
ACGGCAGGCTCCCCAAAAAGGGGTCGCCCGGCCCCTAAGGGCCCCCCAAGAAGCGGGTTTCAGGCGTGAGAGGCAGAACACGCTCTCTCACGTCCTGTTGCTTCCAGGACCGGAAGTGATCCACATTTTATGAACTTCTGACTGCAAAGTCAATCAGGAAGCCAGATTCACTTAACCGTGTTACTAACTTAACAACTGCAGTGATTCAGTTAACAACTGTGGCAAGAAAGGTTGTAAAGTAGGCCAAAATTCACATAACCACTGTCAGAAGATTGAGATACCCATATATCTATATAAAATAGAATAGGACCATAACAGCTCAGAGAGAAAGAAATGAGGCTTCGCTAAAGGAAGAAGCAAGCCGATGCCGTGTTGTGATTTCAGACCAGGGGCTGCATTCCTTTAAACTAGCAGGAAAGGAAAACCAGTTTAGGGTTATTAAGGGCAATTAAGCCTCCCCACCCTTCCCATGTAACCTTGATTTTAATGTATAATTTTAACTTTTTATGTTTTAACTGTATAGGTAACTGTAAGCCACCCAGAGTTACCGTATGATAAGATAAACGGCCAATAAATTTTATAAACAAACAAACTTCTAATCTAATAGATATACCCTGGGAGGTGCTAGGGAATGGCTACCCTAAACCTCTTCCTCCTGCCTCTGTATAGTTCAGGACTATGCTGTCTCTTATTTTGGATTTTTCTCTAGAATTCCTCCTCTTTGGGAAACTCTGGTGCTCCTTCTGAGACCCCAACCCCTTCTTCAGATATACATTCCATCACACAATGGCAAATCACTTTAATATTTTTGCTAAAAAAGCTTCATGGATATGTCCATAAAGTTACCAAAGCTGAGCTTCAGGTCAAGGGCATCTTTTACTTTTTCCTTCTATAAAAGGAAGTGGTTCTTAGATAAAGATAAGAATTAGATCAAAGCTAATGGTTGGAAACTAAACCAAACTATTTGTCCTAAACTGATGGTGATATAGCCAGTACAGTGCTTTATGATATTTTTCCTCGAACCAATGGAATACTTGACCAAATCAGAATCAGAATCAGATTTTATTTTCACCATGTGTGTTAGAACACACAAGGAATTTGTCTTCAGTGATAGTGCTCAAAAACTACACACATACACAACAAGAATACAATCAAGATACATTCATAGTCAGTTTGAATATATATGCATAATCACAATCATTTGTATGCATAGACATATATAGGCATAATCAATTAAGTATATAAGCATAAGATACATTCAAAACCTTAAAGTACGTAACATTCATCATGTCTTGTTGTAAAGTGCAGACAAAAACCATTTATCTTGTCAGGACACCCTCCGCACTAACACTGTCCTATGAATCAGCTGTTTAGCAGGTTGATGACATGAGGAAAGAAACTGTCCTTGTGTCCGGTTGTTGTGGTTTGCAATGCTCTGTAGCGTTGTCCAGAGGGGAGAAGTTGAAACAGATTATGTCCAGGGTGTGAGGGGTCCATAATTATTTTCCCCACTCTTTTTTTGGGATTGTTCAGTGTACAGATCTTCAATGGAGGGGACTTTTGTAGCAATTATCTTTTCTGCAGTTCTAATTATTCTTTGAAGTCTGTGTTTATCTTGTTTGCCAGACAGTTATTGAGGTGCAGATTATGCACTCAATAATTCCTCTGAAGAACTGAATCAGCAGTTCCTTGGGTGGTCTGAGATTTCTGAGTTGTCTGTTGTGTTTTTTTAATAACGTCTTTGATGTTGGCTGACCATTTTAAATCTTGAGATATTGTAGAGCCCAGAAATTTGAAGGACTCTATTTTTGGTACTGTGTTGCTTGATATTGTGATTTCCACTGTTTTGAGAGAGTTCAGATTTAGGTTGTTCTTTTCGCACCACAAGGCTAGTTGTTCATTTTCTTAGCATTGGGCTACTGTGAAGGGAAATGAATTGCAGATGACAGTTGACCTGGAATAAAAACTAAACTGATAAATGTTTCTCCTATCATCTTTTGTTAGCTTTCTTGAACCAGGTGCTATCCAGGTACAATCAGTATTCATCCATTAATTTTCAGGCAGCATGGTCTAGTCATTTGGGCTCGAAACTATAGGAATTGTAGTCTAACACATTTGAAAAATATAAAGAAGGCAAAAATTGCCCTATTTATTCAGAAGAGAAACAGTAAGGTTTTTGTTGATGGGGCAATGCATTTTTTTCCATCGCTTTTTACTGTGCTTTTAGGATTGTTTCTTTGGATTTAATTTGGAACTTCCTTTCCATTTGTTTACTTTGTATACAGTATAACCAAATCAGTCCATTTACTTACTGTTAATATTTGAGCCATAGCTGCTTACTTTCAGATTTTGATCCTTAGGTTGTTGTTTTTATATTTTTGAATTCTGCTTGCTTGCCTAAAGTTTTCCTCCTTTTGTAGACTGAGTCCCTGTTTTTACGTTTAGACTTAAAAAGCAAGGAGTTTGCCATTCTCTGACAAAGATCATTTTTTCCAGCTTCCTAAGGAGAAGGAAACAATTCCCATTAATCCAATATATGTTTCTAGTTTTCCTTCCCTCTCCAGAATATCCACAACCAGCACAACTACATACATTCACAGGGTATATTGTATATTGTACTTTCATTCTTAAGCTGTTCACTTCTCCATCCAGATAATTTTTGAATCCCATCTGTGGTCGGCACCCCATAGCTGAGAACCACTGCTCTAGTAAATGCTTTCGAGATGGAGCTGAAAAATAAGGACAAGTAGTTTTCTGTTGTCTTCTAAAACTTACTTCTAAAAACAAAAATCTCATCAGAAAGATGAATTTTTAAATGACTTAAAATGTGAATTCAGCTTTGAAAGGATAATCAAAGGCACACACCCCGCCAAAAAAACCAGAGGCAAACAGTAAAAAGATACCTCATTTTCAAGTTGATAGGACTTGGTTTTAATGCAAGGTAAGCATTTCACACATTTTGGAGTGATAATATCTCTTCTAGAGCTACCAAAACTGGCGCGTCAGATTCCAGATGGCAGCAAACAGATACAGGACATGCTATCTCTTATTAGTGGTGATTTGAATTTTTGCAAAATAGATCTCATAGCCAGAAACTCTCCTAAAGTTTTATAGTCTTAAAAAAAAAGAAAACCACAAAGCTTGCTGGAAGCAAAAGTCTTTTTTGTTAGCTTTTCCTTTGCTTTGCTTCTTTTTTAATGAAGAAAAGGAAGAGCTGTTTGGTTGATTCATGGAGCTTTGGGAATTCTAGAAGGGAAAAATGAAGTCAACATCTGGCAATCTTGATTGGGTAGTAGTTTGAGCATGAATAATAGGGACAAGTGGAGAAATGCATGCTGGATTTAATGTGCCTTTGGAATAACTTGCAAATAGAACAGATGGTGGTGTGATTGAACGCTATCATGCAAATATGTCACAAATTCTTCAGTACATATTTAACTTGGCAACATACATCTGACTTTTAAAAAATTCAGTACTTGGTCTCTTCTAAGTTAGTCATAGTAATAGATAAATGGATAATATTTTGTATATCAGTTGAATATGTCAAGAAGACATGGCTTTAATATAAAAAGTTAGTTCCAAATTATTTTCAAGAGATTTGCTGTCAAAATTCCTCCACTTCTGAGTGGGTGTTTTGTATGATGTGTTTGTCTGCACCACCCTGATACAGCTGGCTTTTAGTCATGGAAAAATAATGCATTAGCTTGCTAAAAATGAAATGATGGTCATGGGTTTACATGCTCATGTACACGTAGACTATCTCAGTGTCTCTCGACCCCTGGCAACTTTATGGTGGGTGGACTGACTATCTTATAGTTGCCAAGGCTGAAGAATATTGGGCTATCTTAATACAAAACTAGTCACTAGTGGATCAGGTGAATTGCTTGTAATATTCCAGGATTTCTCAGAGTCATGAGCAAATTTGAGGAGTGGGCTTCAGGCATGTCACAGTCTAGCTTTGCCTAGATTGGGGCAGCCCTCCCTGAACTGTTGATGCTGGTCAATGTTGTGCCTGAGTTCCGGATGCCAAGCTCTCCCACACTTGCAGAAATAGTTCCACTGCCAACCCACTTCTGGATACTGTCCAAGGTAATCTAGCCAGGATTGTCTTTTCTAGTCTCTTCTTGGATTGTTTCATCCTTGGTCTTGGAGCTGTGCCTTTGTACCCACTGCAGGCAACCTGACCATACTGTCATTCCTCTGCAAGGTTCCCCAAGATGTGAACAAAGCACAATTGGGACTGTTTTAGTGAACCTTGATTCTGACTGAAGATTCAGTCTTAGGTGACCTTACATCAGGCTTGGGAAAATATCCCACCTTGAAATTTAGAGGTTCGATCAAACACGCTTTCTCTTAAGGGAAGTCTCCAAGCTCTGGGGCAGAGAGTTAAAGGGGAAGGTAGCTATCAGTTGATGTATCAGGAGAAGTGAAATTTTGGGGGTGGAAAACTCATTTTCCCAGTGGGCAACTGGGCAGATCCATGTTGCTTGTGGTGCAGGTGATTATAGCAAACCATCTAGGAATTGTGTTTTCAAAGAAAAATGAGCTGAGAGCACTAAATAACAGACTGGCAACTTTGCCTCTTGTATAGCAAGAGTATGCTGGGCAAAGCTGCTGTCAATATGTGACCTGTCTTCTGGCAATCATCTTTCCTGAGATGGGCTCCTTGGATTGGTCACTCTTGCCCACCCACCTGTTTCATAATACAACTGATGGAAATTGGGGGAGAGAAAGAGCAGGAAGCTGTTCAGAATCTGCCAATTCAATTTCTATTGTGTTAATTAGTGCCAATTCACTTTCCTTTCACCCCCACCATTCCAAGCAGATGGACGCTCCTCCAGACTGCCGCAGAATTGGAACCCTAAGGTGGCCTCTGCATTGAGCAGCTCCCCCATTGTTTTGTGAAACACTTGGTTAGGAAATCAGTATCAAGCAGAGAGAAACTGCAAAGAAGAGTCGGGGCTGTTCGAGCAAGCCCAGGAAGAGCCATATCTGAAAAAGAAGTAAAATTGGGTAGTAGTGCCTCAATGCACACTGGGAAGTATTTGAGAGTGGGGATCTCATAGAACCCATTGCTGCAAATAACGTTTGACCGTGTTTGAGCTTTAGATATGTACAGCTGGCTTGTTTGCATGCAGTTGGATCACTGTTAGATGATACTTTGACTCTGCCTGGAGAAGCTGGTAAGAATGGGACTTCTGTTAGGATACAACTCAACAGTTTTATTTGGGAGGAGAGGAAATGACAATTATTGTTTTAGGGATGCTGGGCATCACACAGTTTGAGAACCCTTGCCTCTGGTCAAGAAACAATAGTTTAAATTAGTTGATGCAGAGGAGATCTATCAAGTTAGTCAATTCACCTTAATGATAGTCTCTGCCAGGGACAGACTTCACTTAGCTCTTTACCCCACCCAACTTCTAATTATGTGACTTTTTTCCTCCATAGGTCCTTTGGAAATCAGACACAAAGCAACAATAGCATATGCTAGCATGATTTATTATATGCTTTATTTACCTGCAGGACCGCATTCTACCCAATGATACCTCCTGCCAACCCACACGCTCCCACAGAGAGGGCCTCCTCAGGGTGCCGCCAGTCAAACAATGTCGGCTGGCAACCCCCAGGGGGAGAGCCTTTGCTGTGGCAGCATCCACCCTCTGGAATGATCTCCCCCCTGCTATATGAACGATTCCTGACCTTCTGACCATCCGCCGCACCCTGAAGACCCACTTGTTCCAACAGGCCGGCTTGTCATAGCCGAACCCTGGTCCTTCTGTGCTAATTTGGGGTTAGAGTGGTTTTAATGTATTTTATTTAATTTTACCATAGATGGAAATCATTTTATATTTCCCCCCATTTTTAATCAGGCCTTATATAATGTTTTTAATACGTTTTTATTGTTGTGTTTGTATTGTGCTTTTATGTTGCCTTTGAGCCGCCCTGAGTTCTCCAGGAGAAGGGCGGGGTATAAATAAAAATTTATTATTATTATTATCACTTCAAAAGGTGATTGCAGAGAACATTCTGGGGGTTTTTAATGCTTTTTGTACTCAGAATTTTTAATAGTGCTTTTTTTGACACAGAGTGACGTTATCGGAATAGGCATGAGTGAATGTTGGGCTCATATTTGGAGAGGGTTTAAATCCCCCCAAGGCAATATTATTATATGAAAATCATCAGGCTCAGCAGTGCTGTGGAGTTTAGCAGAAGAGCTAACTATCAAATAAAATCAACCAAGTCTTAATATCTAAAAAGTCTAATGAGATTGCAATGCTAAACAAGCAAGCACTTTTTAGATACTAGTCTGAACTCCAGACTAGGATTAATTGTTTCAGGTACTGGAGGGCAAACTGTGAGATCCCTGACTAAAACATACAGAAGCATACCAGCCGTTAAAGCACAGTAAAGAAAGTACAACAGGTAGTTTGAGAGGTTTTGGCAGAGCAGTTTACAAAGCCGCTGTTAGCTTTGAGTGTTTACTTATCTTAGAGCTCAGAAAGGTCTTCTCCTACCTTTTCTCACACACAGCATCCCTGGGGAGGTCTACACCGACCCGCACTAGCACTACATTATAACACTGAGGCATTAAAGCATATAAGTGCCCAAAGACACTGATTCATGTTTGATGGCACATGGCCAGGTGGCCTGAACTTCATGTGTCCTAAATTTCACTCTAGACCTCAGTAACAAGGACAACCAGTCAGGTTACAAGAACTGTCTTCTGGGGAGGGAAGGTATTTTCCCCAAGTATGAGATGTTAACTCTATCAAGCTTCCTCATTCGCAGGTGGAAGTTTTGTCCCTGTCATTCTGGAGGATGCGGGGGGAAGTGGCCTGTGCCAGGCACATACACCCTAAGGCTATTTTCTCAGGCCCTGCTGACGATTGGGCACCAATTCTCCAGGGCTGTTCAGGCAGAAAATCCGCATCAACCCCCTCCCTCTGTTCTACCTTATTATTCCAAAGAGACACACTTCCGCAGCCCAATAAAGACTCAGCACCCCCTGTGTGTGTGTGAGAGAGAGAGAAGTGGCTTGGTCAGGGGCCAACATGCATGAGCCAGGGCTGTTTCTGAAATCTCCACAAACAAGTCCAACATCTCACATTAATTCACAACCTCACAACTCAGAGCGTAACCCTCTTGCATCGACTCTGAAATCAACACCATGGTGGCCCCTGCTCTTTTGCCCCCTAAAAATACTCCAAAAGATGCTTTAAGAAACCAAGCAGACGGAGAATCTGCTCAAAAGTCAGAAATCACTGGCCGAACTGTTGTGCCAGCAACAGCAATGGCAATACCAAAGACAAAACCTAATGTCCTTAAAATAAGCAAGCAAGAATGGCACTTACTGATGCTTGGGGGAGTTGAAAGTGCACCTCTTTAGAAAGTGTTTGCACAAATTTACCTCACCCACTTTCCCCCATTTACACACACTTTCCAGGAGTTCTGAAGAGGAAAGAAAATTTGTATATGGATCTCAGCACTGTGGAAAGGCAGCTGCCTTAATGGCTCAGGATTCATGCCAGCTGGTAGCCTTCCCTATAGTTTAAAGCAGTATCAAATGCCGGATTGTTTCTCCAGAAGACGTCATCCTGCAGCAACTCTGGAACTGGTTCTCCGCTTACGCTATCTGAGTCTTCAACTCACTGGGGACAGTCTTGGGCAGGGGTGTCAAACTCAATTCCATCGCGGGCTATTTGGACTGCTGCTGCCACTGCCGCAGGCCTTCCAGAGGCCTCTCTTGGCCCCTAGGCCCGCCTGCGGCCTACCCAAGCTTGCCGCAGGTTGGATTGACACATGCCACGGGTTGAATGTGGCCCACAGGCCTTGTTTTTGACATATATGGCCTAGACCCTAGAGGGATGCTCTAGTGGGCTGGAGCCACAGTCTTGTCTATCTGGACTCAGGAAGGAACGGAGTAGGTTGTTTTTCTCAGGTTTGCCTCCTCCACCCACCCTTATATTTATTAGCTGTACTAAGTCAATCCTATTTGTACACTGGGGTGGAGAGAAACCAATTCCAAGACAGCAAAATTTGCCTTGAAATCTGCTTGCTGTCACTTAAGATTTTTAAAAACTCTTTATCTCCCTCCCTTTATTCCCCTGGCATGAAGTTCCTATAAAAAATATATACTAGTGTAACAAATATTTAGTAATCCTAACTTGGGAATCAACAATAATGGCCAATCCCTAAAAGGAAGGATCTAAGGAATGAATTTATTTATTCATTCATTTATTAAACTAACAGATACGGCTACATACCTCACAAACAGCAACCGAACAGCAACAGGCTATAAGTTGCTCTATCTGCCTTGGGATGGTGTGCTTAGTGGAAGATGGGCTTATGGTGCTATTTCAAGAATGCGTAGGCAGCACAGTGAGGGGATTAGCATCTTTCCTGTAGCCCAGAAAGCTCTTGATGGTTGTCCCAGTGACCCGTCAGCACGGAATGCATGGGACCAATTACAGGCTTTGGTGTCAGGTGATGGACAGGCTCTATAGGTAAGAATACTCTCCTAGTAACCTCTTCAACATCCTTTCCCCTCCAAACAGCATGCGACTCCCAAACTGAGTTATAAATTGATTAGAGTAGGTTTAAAACAATCACCTTTTTTAGGCATCAGGCGCGACATTTGTTTTTTCTTATGTTGTTGCTACTTTCTTCAATAGTTGAGAGGCGCAGAGCTATGATATAGTGATATCATTAAGTGAAGTAGGATTTTTGGTCCTGCTCCACATTTTCTGGTTTTACTTTTTAAGTTTCCTAGGTGCTACAAAGGGTTGCAATATCAGTGTTTCACATCTTTTGTTTTTGCTAAACTTTGTTGTTAAAACTGATGGTTATGGTTTGGTGCTTTGCCATCAAATTTGCGTACAGTGTACCGTAATGAGATTCCAGGAAGGACAGGCTCATAAAAGAGGCTGGCAACAAAAGCTAAAAGTGGCTACACATGGCGCATGGACTGCAGCCTGCCCAGCTCGGTCTTAAATGTTATACTAAACTTTCATGGCCCACAGTTCACTTTTTCAAATGCACTAAGCGTTATTTTGAGATGCATTTCCCCCTGCCACTGAAGTACAGTAAAGCCGCTACTTCTGACAGTAGATTGAGATGGGAAGTGAATCGGAGCCAAGCCTTCACTTGCTGCCTTCCAGCTCACTGTATGGAGCAGGTATCTAAGGAGTATCACCTATAATGTGTTATTCTGAGGGAATCTAAGCTTGTAGCGTTGCTTGCTTGCACAGACAACTGGGTTTGGCTATGTCTGATGCAGTCTTTGAGGGTCCTGCTCAGAATATTTACAGATAAAGGCAATCAACTGGCAGAGGCCAGGTATTTTTTGAGAAAGGGCATGCAGATCTTCTGTTCATACAGAAGATCATTTGGGCTGCCACTCTGGGAAACATGTATACATGGCTAGGACAAAGAACTGAAAATAGCCTGGTCAAGGAAAATAATGTGCAGAAAGTACCGACACTGACAATTATGTCCTTAACAGCAGTATTCACAGAGCAGCTGCTGCCTAGGCAACATGGCCTTGTTCTGTGTTCTAGCCTATCCTCTTCATTTCTGTCCTGGGTTGTACACTGCTACCCCAAAAGAGCTCTTGAGCATTAGGCAATAACAGAAACCAAATAGCATAAAAGGAAGAAGGCAAAAATGTACATTGTGTACACAATAAGAAATGCGATGTACTACAACAGGGGTAAGAAGCGCAAAACATTTGTAAATCTCTGCTAGGAGACTTTCCACGGCAGTGTGAACAGTTTAGAGCAGCTAGCTGCTTTCACACACATACAGTTTGCTCTCTGGAATCAAACCAATACAATACAGAGCAGCAAAACACAAGCACATTCTTATGCCTATTTTTTAAAATGGATTAATGCTGGCTGTTCGGTGTTACTTTCTAGCAAGCAAAACTGAATAGGGAGGATCTAGAAAGCAGAAGTCATAGAAGTCAGTTTTTCTATGCATATCCCACTGGATTGATAAAAGTAGGCAGTGAAGTGTCCTTATGTATGGGGGGGGGAAAGGAAAGTGGTTCATATTACTGTATTGTTTGCAAGTAAATATGAATGCAAATCATATTTGCATAATATATGATGCTGCTCAGAGAATTTGAAGAAAGAGCAAAACATGATACACAAAAATATGCTCAAAGGAATGAACAATGCTTGTGAAATGTTGCAGAAAAGAATCTGTGTTCTTTATGTTCATAATTATGTGTCTACTTATATATACATATGTTTTGCAGCTATCTGACTCCCTTCCCCCACATGTTCCAGTACTGACATTGGCACAGTGCCTCTGGCTGAGGTGCAAGCTATTTCAGGCGTCTCCTGGGAGCCCTATTCTTTGTCAATGTAGAAATCCAAACCACAAACGAATAGCAGCATACTGGAGCCAAACTTTTCCCACCTGCTGGACACTGACTGTTTCCTGGGCAATGCTTGGTGGCTTTACAGCACTTTAGAGGAAGTAACATTACCTCTGAAGAAGTAATGCCTGGGGAAGGCACTTCCTGCATTCTTCTGTCTGCACTATTTGAGAGAGGAATCGTAATCAAGAGGCATCAAAGAAGCAAAGTAAGGGTCTTATTTTCCAATCTCATGAAAAATGAGAATACTCTAGCACAGGGGTTTTCAAACATTTTCAAGCTGCAGACCCCAAAACATATTGTTGCTACATGGAGGATCCCATTCCCAGAAATTCAACTGATTACTGATCAACAACTTATGTATATTACTTTTTCCAAATTTTTCTCGATCTGTCTGCGGACCCCCTGGCAACTTGCTACAGACCCCAAGGGGTTTCCAGACCACAGTTTGAAAACCTCTGCTCTAACAGACCATAATCCAGAGCCTGATTCCTATGTGTATACTTAATACAGACTCCAATGCTGCCACAGTTAAGTTGTCCTGAATAAATTAGATCTATGCTCAGGATAGTTTTTGTACTTCTTTCCTTCCCCTAGTCATCTTCATACTCAGGTTAAATTCTGGTGATTAGGCCTAGGAAACTTCCCGCCCATCCTGTTTCTTGTTCTGGGACTAACCTGATAAGAGAAAGTAACCAAAGGTGGGGAATGGCGATTAGCAGAAAGTGCCTTCGTATACAGCATGCAGCTCCAGTCCCAATGCAATAGCCAGCCCAAATCAGTCAAGTGGGCAGGGTGAAATACACAAAGGGATGGACTTTTTAAACAGGAGCTAAAAGTCTGAAAGAGACAGCTTCCTCCACCCAATTCTATGGATTCCCTCGGTTTCCAAGAGGCACCCTCTCTTTGAAAAACCAACAAAAAAACAACACCCCAAGTACAATATTGCAGAATCCACAAGAGATCCCCAGACTCACCAATAACCCCTCACTGTATTTTTCTGCCATGGTTCTGGGCCAAGTTGTGGGCACCCACTTGCCTGCTATCCCGTCTTGCTGGCTACACTTCCAGGATAAGCAGAGACCTCAAATCATATGGCAGGACAAATTAGACCAAGGAGACAGCAAGCTGTGGAGAAGAAAAGGAAAAAGTAACCAGGAAGAACTGCCTCAGAATCTTCAATGGAAAGCAAATATGCCCACTAGGCAGGGCCGGATTTAGATGAAAAGAGGCCCTAGGCTATTCCACTTATGAGGCCCTTTTACCTCCCATTTTTAAGTTTGTAAATTATGTAAATTACATGAGAGATAATGAAATACATCATTGAGGCCCTAGGCTGAAGCCTAGTTAGCCTATAGAAAAATCTGGCCCTGGGCACCTGTGATGGCTGCCTGCTTTAAAACTGAGGGTAAAAATTGAGATTTCTTAAAAGGGGCTGGTGGTGAGAAAAGAACAAGGGGATACACAGAGGACTGCTGGTGAGATAGGATGTCTGGGAGCACCAGAAGTCAACAGATGAGCTCTCTTACTCCCTGGAGGGAAGAGGCTCTTGAGGACCCACCAGGATGGGGATGGGGTTTTTCTTTCAGTTCACAGATTCCTTTGTTCCCAAGTAAAGTGACAGGCAGTTCTGCGAGCCCGCTGAGGAAGAGGAAGAGGAGAAAGAGCTGAAGTTCATGAGGGGAGGGCAAACAGTGCCAGCCCATTTTATATGTATAAAGAAGGATGACCCAATTGTTCATAGTTATATAGCAAAACTACTATTATTATCTCAAGGATTTTACTACTGTTTTATTCTCATTGCATATGTAGATCATAAAAATTATTAAATGCAGATTCTTCCCCTTATGACATTTCACAGGGGGCAATTAGAGCTGAACTCTATGGAAGTTCAGCAACATTTTGTCTGCTAAAGCAGAGAGTGATACCAGAAAATACCCACTTCTTTGAGAAGTCCTAACCAACAAGAAAAGATGTAGATATTGTACACCCAAATACACATGCAAATGTACTGTTCATCCACCACTCTCAAACTGAAGTCCTAATATTTATAGGGAAATGAAGAGAGCAGGAAATGATTTTTAAAACCTGATGTATATTATTGTGTTCTTTGTTAAAGAGGCAACATGACGCCTGAGTTAATATACAGAACTAAGTGACCCTTATATTTGACCTAATAATATTGTTCTCGTATTCTTAATGTTTTCATTCAGTAAAAATGGATTATACACAGTCCACATCAGCAGATACATAGGAGGGTACATATGGAAAATAACCATGGAGAGTCCACAGGGAAAAAAAAATAGTAAGTTGGCTACTGACTATTATGTTCTCAGGGAAATGAAAAGCAATTCAGATTTAAATCAATGTACTGGTGCACTTTTAATAACAATATGGGGGAGAGTTCAAACAACTCATTTCTGGTTTGTTATTGTATGTCGTGTGGTTAATCCTTGAAGAATTGGGTTCTTTAGAACAGGATTGGGCAATATGTGGCCCTCCAGATGTTGGGCTGACCCTCTCATAATGTCATATTTGATATAAGTTCAGCAACATCTGGAGAGCTGCATATTTCCCATCTGAAAATAAAGCTAATTTAGATGTTTCTACAAATACCATTGTTTTTAATTAGAAAGAGCTGATTACAGTAAGATAGTATGAAGCTCCATCCGAGCTTGAAAAATTCAACCTCTGCAACAGAGGCACATTGCTCTATGGAATGGAAGAAAATAGTTGCCTGAATATAGCTATGACTGGGTAGCTCTAGCTGAATCCAAAATGCTTGACACTGGAAAGGACAGCTAGAGATGCCAACCATGTCTTTGCTTTTAAGTTACTGGCTGAATCCTTAAAGAGTTTTCTTGGACGCACTATGTGAAGTTTTATTCTATGGCCTTATTGTTTTTCAAATGTCAACTTGTTGAATCGTACTGTAAAAGTTAAAATCATGCATGCTGTTTCCAAATACATTCAATTGCAAAAAACCAACTTGTGAAGAATGTTTCTTAAAATCAAGCAAGGCCAATTTCCTTACCTTGATTTGTTACATTAGTTATGCATTCTCAGTTAGGAAAGGAATCTGTCCCTCCTTCTTTGTTTTTGTACATTCTAAGTATGTTTTGAGAATTTTGCTTTCCTGATATGTTCACTGCTTATATTAAATATGATTTGCCCATTACACATTATCACAACAAAGGCCTCATACATTCATACATTCACTGGGTTGCTGTTTAATATTATTGTTGTTGTTTTTCTTTCTGTTGTTATTTTTAGTCTTTCAGTAAGTGAAATTATCTGGAAAGCTAAGTCAAGACATATTCATAAGCAAGATATGCAAAATCTAATTAAAAACATACACTATTTAAAAAACAACCCATATCTTAATGAAATATGGTAGAGTAAAATAATGAATTGGTTACAAGCATGCCTTGGAGAAGAGGAATGTCAACTTAGCATAAAAGAGACACCCATGTGGGGATCAGGCATGTTTCCCCAGAAAGTGCAATCCACAAGTGGTGTCCACAGCTAAAAAAAATTATAATTTCTCCCTTATAGTCACTTTATGTATTCCATAAGGTAGGAACACTTGGAGAAGAGATTCTATGGGAAACTGTGCACACAGCTCATCATGGTCTGTTGATAGGTAACATTTGACTGGGCTCCTAGGAATATACTAAATTATAAACCTGTGTGTGTGTGTGTGTGTGTGTGTGTGCATAAAACAATCTCTTGGATTAAAGCAATCCATCACCTAATAGTGAATTCCCATAAAGTGAGGGAAACCTGTGCTACTACCGGCAGCTCGCTTGTTCATCATACACTGTTTATCCGAAGCCTCACATTATGATAGCCTCCTGTGCCTTCTGTCCCAGCTCTGTGTGTATTAATGCCTCCCATAAAATAATGCTTAAGCGTAGCTTAGGTTATAAAAAGAAAGATGTTTAAAAAATAATTTTAAAAGCCCCTGCCAAATAGTGAGGTGTTTATTAAGAGCTCCTGTAATATTTACCATCACTGCCACCAACCACCCAGCGGGCTGTCAGACCCTTGTGAAGGAAAAGGTGCTCTACAGCGAGGCTAAGAGGATGATGCTCTGGCCTGGTGTTAATAAAAAATGTCAGCTGGAAGTAGCGCTAAAAAAAATGGCTCCTCCTGTATTTTTGCCATTGAGCTATAAATTCTTTACAAACAGAGATCATAATGAGAATGCTGACACAACCTTTGTTACGGCTTCAGGAGCTGTAGCTACAGTATGTTACCTGTTTCTTGGAGAGGAAGAAAAAAAATTCATATTGCCCCTGTGAATTATTACTGCTCGCACAGTACCATTTCATTTCCTTTTGTTTAAATAAAGGACAGTTTGAAGAAGCTTTTGCCAGTGTGCCCAGTTAACCAAAGAAAATTACGGTGCCTCAGCTAAAAAGACAAATCCCATCCATTCTTCTGTAATAGCAAAATGTTAGGGAAAAGTCGGGATATTTTCCTCAGGTTAAACTAAGTAATGTATGCATACTTTTTTTTATTTTTATCTTTATTTTGGCATGATGAAGCAATTTTAGCCTCTGAAACCCACAGCGACTCAGAAGGGAAAAGGTCTGGTTCCTGTAACTTAAATAATTCAAACATCCAGGTGGAAATGCTTTTAACAGTTTCCTTTTTTGGAGACAAAGGGAGAAGAGCGCAAAACTCTTAAGATACCAAGAAGTAGAAGAAGAAATGGGGGAAGTGATAACAAAGCAAGCCGCGGATACTTTCCTGAGTAGATCTGAGGAGAGTCCCTTAAATAAAGCTGACCACACAGACAGTTAATAGAAAACTGTGACATCAAAAAAAAAAGCTTTGAGAAAAATGGGCCTGGTATTATAACAAACATGTTTTCCTAAAAAAAGATTGTAAAAATAGCACTCAACTCTTTTGCTGGAGTCACTGCTGGTTTGTATATGCTGAAGGGTTAGGCAGATGTTAAGGGTCACTGAAGAAGTTGTGTGAAAATGTGTCCTGCCAGTGGTTACCTTCTAAGCTTATGGAAATATGAATCTCCTCTCAGGAATAACCTGGGGCTATAAAACCAAGAAGAGAAAAGAGGAATCCAGGTTGAGGGGTAGTTTGTTCCGACTTTTCTTTTACCACACAGAACCTTGTGTTGAGCCAAGGCACCTCTGCTCAACAGCTGGAGAGATTATGCAGAATTTAGAAGACAGGTAAAAATGACCATCTCGGTCAGCGTCCGATTGACCTAATGTCAATACCTGCCATAGGGAAAAAGGCCTTCCTGCTTACAGATCAGTAATGACACATTAAAAAAAGCACAAGGTTGCAACTGAAGTCCCTGCAGTGGCCTTAGAGAAAAGCTTAGAGTCAGAATTGTGTGTTTGTTTGTGTGTATGTGTGTGTGAAAGAGAGAGGTGGGGGAGAGAGAGAGAGAGAGAGAGAATAAAACACTGGTGAATTCTATGAGAATTTCAGATTATTTAAGGAGGGAGAAGTGAGCAGTAAGGAGAAAAACAGAAGGAGGATGATGAGCAGTTATAAACATGGATACCCTTATATATGTAGCCTCTCATGAATATTCATCTCAGCTACATGGTGTGTTCTCCAATAGCCAATTTACTGAATATGCATATTTAACTAAGGAGAGTTTTGAGAAGAGAGGGTTCCTGCTAGGCTTATTCACTAGACAATAAACGTATATGAAAGAATTTAGGCAAACACTTGAGAGAAATTTGGACTTGTGGAGAAGATCATAATAAACTTCTTTCATGCATTTTCCTTTGTTCATCACCATCTCTTCACAGGGAGGCAAAAGTAGAATTCCCACTGACAGTCTGGCAATATCACTGAGAAGCAAGACCTTGGAAATGATCTACCTCAGTTCTGCTGTCTTCCCACTTGTGTTCAAGCACATAATGTTCTTGAAGCTCTAAACTGGACCTGGGCATTTAACAGCCTCCGGGCCATATCCGACCCTTTAGCTGGCCCTGTCCAGTCCACATGGGGTCAATTGGAAATTAGAAACCAAATGTAAATAAGACATAATATATATTCTTAGCAATAGCAATTTGTTGCTTTTTATCATTTGTTGCTTTTTTATAAGACAATAAAATTAATACTAAGCAGAATTAAGTTCAGTCTATTGGTTCAATAGGTCCAGTTTCGCATGTGACCCCTTGAGAAAAGTAATTGCCCACCCCAGCATTAAGACAACCACTCATAAACTGAACTCAATCTGTTCTAATTTCTTGCCCTTAAAGTAAATTGGGATTATAGCTCCCAGAATTCTCAACCTGCAATCCTGGGAGTTCCATTCCCAACTCACCTGGAGACACCGAGTTAGGAATGCTGATATAAGTGTAACTCTATTTATCAAGTCAAGCTTTGGAAAACCTTGTGGGATGTGGCTTGTTGGAAGTCAGCTGCAGTATTTTGAACTGAGGCCAGTGGCCTCACTTACATAACTCAATTGCAATATTTTCTGTTATGTGAGGAATACAGCCACAGGTTGCTTTTCCATGAATGAGGTGCACCAATCCCATGCATTTGCTCCTCAGAGCTCATATACGTAAAAGGATTTCACTTCTGCTGATGTCTGCGTGTCAACACAACTTATGTGGTTGGCTTGGATTTGCCGTTACATTAATGCAGTGTGCCCAGCTGACCTCCCAATTTTCAATGACTGGCTAACTAAAATGCCTCCCTGTGTTCTGATTTGAAAGAGAGGTGTTTCTCATCAGCACCAACCTCCTATTACCAGGAACTGGTTACTTTTCAGTATCTTGATATTTTCCAGGATTTCTTCCTCATAAGATTAGTTCCTTAAATCTTGCAGACAAGAAAAGCAAACTAGATTTCTCCTTCTTCTGTTACAAAGTGCGAAGTGAGAGTCATAGATCTCACTTTGGTGTGAGACCCACGAGAGCCATCTCAAATTGCAGAAGACGGGGACGGGGGAGAGGGGAAATAAATGTAATAAGGAAATAAATAAAGCTGGACTCTACACAGAATTAAACACACGTACAGGCTCCTATTTATTTCAAAACATGTTACATATTTTTATGTAAGATTTGTAGTACCAAATATCTTAAGTTTCCAAGAAGTACCATAATATGAAAATCTAAGCTATATTTTTAAGTTCTAAATTTAGTGAGTGTATACATTGGTTCCAGAAGAAGTCTCTCGAGTCTAAACTTTCACCTCTAAAGAAGAAATACAAATTCCAGCTTACTAAAAAGGTTAAGATTAGGCAGATGTTCTCCTCTATCAGTGGAGGTTAGTTTTCTATTATCATGAAGAATTCTCATCCCCAACTTTGAGATGTTCTACGAGTGAAACAGTGGGAGCCTGAAACGGAATTATTTCCCTGATCACTGAAACTGGTAAGAGGGTGGTGCGTTTTCATTTTGTAAGTATTTTTGGAAAACAGCACATACGTTTCGGAAAACATCTGGAAAAGATCTCCTGCTTTGTGTCCTCTTGGCCCCACTTTGGATTGCATTGACAAATCTCTAATATTCAGTGGTAATGATTTTTGTGTCATTGCTCCATCAAGTATGGCCTTTTGCCACAGAAGTCACTGCAAGTTTAGCTCCTGGGTACTGAAAAATTATCTACCACCGGACTAGTGTTTTTCAAACTCAGTCATTCTAATTAAGAGAATTATAGATTAGAATTCCTTTATTATCAGACCAAAGAAGAATTAGACATAGGGTATGCTGGATGATATTTGATAGGATACTCAGAAAGAGAGTTAGAATGCTTATGAGAAAAGTCAAGGACATTTGCTAGTTTGCTTCATGCTAGTCATAGTATTCTTAGACAAACTATTGATGCTTATATCAACCAGGATGCTCTGCTCTTTCTTTTATAAACAAAACTATTTCTTTTGGAAGATCTACTTGAACTGTTGAAATTTCCAAATAATTAAGGACAAGTAACCAAACTAGTGGAATAGGGAAAATTGGCAAATGTCTTCCTTCCTTCCTTCCTTCCTTCCTTCCTTCCTTCCTTTCTTCCTTCCTTCCTTCTTTCCTTCCTTCCTTCCTTCCTTC
>JANHFO010008041.1:113004-134439 GCA_032468095.1 Pareas carinatus | reverse complement strand
AGTCTTCTTGTTATCTGCTTTCCCTGCTATTTTTTTAATGTACTGGCCATGTAGTGCTTTGTCTTCCCATGCCTCCACTCTGTTCTTCATTTGGTCTTTCTTGTAGGCCTGTTTGGTCTCTCCAGCAGTCAGTAAGCCTTCCTGGTATACTAACTTCAGTGCATCTTCTTCATTGTCCTTCATATTCTTCCAAGTCATCTTTTCTTCTTCAATCATCTGATCTACTTGCAATATTTCACGTCCACCTATTTGCTTGGTAGGTAGAGTCTGTCGATGTCACTGCGAGGATAAAGGGCATGATTTATTGTCATTGTTTTTCTGGCCTTTCTATCCGTTACAGATATTGTCGCAGAATGGAAGCTGTTCCCAGTAAAACTGCCTTTTGCAATTGACTAATGGTGAATTTGTCAATGCCGATGGTGTTTAAGAGGTGCTCCAGTTGTTTTGGGATTGCACTCATTATTATTATTATTATTATGCTGCTGCTGCTGCTACTATTATTACTATTACTATTATTAGTATTATTACTGTTACTGTTAATATTACTATTACTATTACTATTTCAATGAAAATTAACTCTTGAAGGAGATAAAAACAATTTAAAACTATAGACTGATTAATAAGAATTGTGGCTCCATGAGACAGTAGATGGGATCTCACTATCAAACAACATCAACTCATATCATTACAGTACTTTCTTATAATCCTGAATAAGCTTATTCTTTGTAGAATATATAAAGTTGAAGGAGTTTGACACTACATAGTAGAAATATAAGTGAATATCCTGTCAGTTTGACGGCAGATACTAGTTACGGAAAGAGATGAGGCGATGAAATCATTAATAGATTATAGGAAATGGAAAGAATGAGGATGTAAAATATTTTGTAGCTCAGCTGGTATGGATAGTTATTTATCTCATCTCAACAATGAAGAAATTCAGGGTGTCTAGTACAAGCACAACATCCTGAGATCTTTTCAGATCATGTGGCATCCTGACTTGGGTAAACACCAACGAATTTTAGAATTTAAGTGCCTATGATATAAATTGATCACAGACATAACGATATATATGGAGAATCTAAGCTAGTCAGGATAGATAAGAGGGTCTGGGATGACATGCAGGCTAATGAGTATTTGAATGTAGCCTTTAGTTATAAGCATTATCTTAATTGCAGAGACAAGGACAATATTACTCTGAGCTTTGAAATTAAGATTTGTCTTCCTAATAATATTTTAATAGGCTATCTAAATATTCAAATTTAGCAAATTTCAAATATACCTTCAGATATAAAATGGAATAATCACAAAGTACCAGATCTATTTAGTACAATACAGTAAATTTGTTATCTGTTTATTATCAAAATCCACTACATAGATTTCATAATGAAAAATACGTAAAAACTAAATTGCTGCATTGTGGTTATAATAGTAGATTATTCTTTAATCTCTCCCTTTGATTATGATTACCAAATCACAGAGACTCTATGGCAAGTGAAACATATTTCTCGCTATAAAGCATGAAAATATTAGAAGAGATAAATACGGTAAAGATAAACTATGTTTTGGTTTAATATTCATTACTATAGCACTGGCTACATCTGTACCAACTTTGGATCTTTTGGGTTTTATAGTGATAGACTTCCCGTGAACATCTGTGTAAGAAAATGCAATTTGCTAGTTCAAACATCTCTTGAACAAATATTCCAGTTGCATAATTTGAATTTGTGCCCAAATCTGATCTTTGCCACTTTTTCTTGTTTTGCACACTGTCCTATAGTTCTGCTTTGATTACAGCTTGAACACTGAGATTATTAAATCACGGCTATCACTCATATTCCAATGGACAGGTAAGTCCCACCCTTAAGAAACATTTGCTTTTGGGCACCTGAGTCCACAGGGCAGTGACAATTCCAGCTCCCTCTTGCTGCCTGGCATTCATATCTCATACTATCAGACATCAGTCACACGCTGAGTCAGATTTCTCCGTAAAGAGCTTTTATCTTGTTGATATCACAATCTATGCACACTGAGACTCCTAGGTTAGCAGGGCTGAGGTTGCAGGATGGTTCAGTTGAGGTCTACCAGAAGAAAAAAACTAGGATGTGAGACTGTACTTAATTTCCAATGGAAGCACTATGTATGTAGAGGAAAATGGGGGTTATGTAAAGACAAAGCAATGCCTGAAATAACGGTGAGTAGAATTTACTCATCTAATGTTAGTGGCAATGAAGTAAAATCTCAGCTAAAAACACCTTTCTCTTTGACCCTCCAAATGTTGTTGATCTCCAGCTCCTTGAATTCCTGGTCAATCTGACCAATATTGTCAGACCAAGGGAAAAAAATTAAGGGAGATTTAAATAAGTCTGCCAAATAAAATATAAAGGAAACAAGAACCTCCTAAGAAGGTAATGCTACTCTGGTTTTAAGAAAACAGGGACTATCCATTCAGGTATTAATTTCCTAAAAAGGCCTCTGAGAAATCTACTCACAAGTCACTCTGTTGTTGTTCTCTCCCCTTTCCATTATCACTTCCTCTAATCTTGTGGCTGGAAATGCCCTTTTTGATTAGCAACCACTGATGGTTTTATCTGCCGTTAATCTGCCTGGTCTCCTTCAAAAGCTAACTTCAATTGCGGCCCAGACAAACTTCCCTTGAGCTGGACAACTCCATATTCTGAATAATACAGGAGGTTATACAAAATCTTACTTATGTTTCTTGAACCAATTGCAAAGTACTATGTGCATCGTCTTGAGGTCCTGAAAGAAAGATGGGATATAAATGGGATATAAATCTGACAAAATCATCATCATCGTAACATTTTGCTCATAACTTCAACGTAACCTTTATTGTAGTTAGATGGATCTGTTCAGTCCATTTGTATATTGATAATGTTGCTATTGTTAATCTAATATCTACAGTATTATTTTAGTGTTACTTGCTCTGAACTTTATTAGTCATTTCTGTAGGGTGATTTTGTTGGATTCCATCACAGTTTCTGTTAGGTTTAATGTCCTGGCTAATTTGGCACATGTAAGATCCACAAATGAAACTGGACAGATTGCTCATAATAATTAATGCTTTCTTTTTACCAATCTCTCCTTTTTTATTCATCTTTTGCCTCCACATCACAATCACCCTAACTCTGAAATCCTATTTATTAATTTTTAAATCTTATTTATTTTTTTATTTACTTACTTACTTACTTACTCACTTACTTAACAAATTTAAGTACCGCCATTTCACTCTCAGTATTCTGTATTCTCATATAAATGAGTAAGATGTACCCTATCTTAACCTGGCACTCTTCAGAGGTATTGGATCAGAGCAACTATCATCCCCACCACACTGTCTGGAAGATCCTAAGTTGGGGAATGTATATGACTACAACTTCAATTTGGGAAATTAAAAATAATATGACTCAAGTATCAAAACATTTCTCTATCTTTTCTTTTCTGAATTGTAAATGTTCTTGTTTCCTTTAAAATTCAAAGCTTTCAACTCTTTTGAAAACCTAACTAAAGATTGCCTCATAATGGATTTTGGATCCCTTTTCACCACCACCTGAAACCAATGGTGTTATATAATTTAGCCCTTTTATATACAACTTAAGTAAAAATGCATTACAGAAAATCAGCACAAGAGGGCATATCAAAAGTATTTTACTAAATTTAGAAGTAGAGTATCTTCACCATCAATCCAGTGTTAAGAATTTGTACCATAAGCTAAAATTACTCCTCCTTAGAGTCTAACTTATAGCACCAAGTGAGGTAAATATAGATACATATCAGATACATAGAATATGAGTCTCTCTTTAAATTTGTACAAATAGCTAAATTTGTGCATGGAAGGGAATGAAGCTAACAGTGGATGCTACCAATATAGGATGGGTTGCTTTCCCCTGTATTTCATTTCTTGCCCAACGGTCCATCAAGTAAAACCAGAGATTTCATTTACCCTTTTTCAAATTGTTAAAGAGATTCGTACTTCCTAGCCTGTTAGAACATCATTGGCTGACTCGTTCAGGGAATTTCTCTTTCCCCCTACTCCCTGTTCAACTCTCAGAACAGCGACGGTAGTTCCAGAGTGACACCAAATGCCAAGGACACAATTGTGAAGAACTCAACAGAACATTCTTGGTAATAAACCTTTACTTCCGGTCCACATTTCATCTCAATGGAAAGACATTTTTCTCCCTCTGACACAATGTCAATATCCTCAGTAACACTTTCTGAAGCAGCCCCTATTTTGCAGGAGAGGTAAAAGTGCAAGATCCCCAAATGATAGCAATTTCCAGCAAACTAAGCTTAGGGTTAGACTTCTTGCTGTCTATAAAAAAGTGTGTCGCCTAGTGACAGGCCTGCTAAAGCCCCTAATCTGGGTCCGAAAGGCAAAACGGAGCAGTTTGCTCCCTTCTGTACTCAAATAAAAACAGCCCAGGTGCCTCATAAAAAAAGCCTGATAAGCTTAGGGTCTGCCTGCCCAACCACTTTAGAGGAGCATTTCTCAACTTCAGCAACTTTAAAATGTGTGAACTGCAACTTCCAGAATTGCTGAAGCTAAAAAACATTGCTTTAGAGGCTTTCTTTAGATTTCACTATCACCAAATGTGATTAGAAAATTCCCTCAGTTGTTACTGCCTTGGTTGGGAGAAGCCTTCCTGAAGACTGCTGGACTTAGCCCACATGGTGTATGGATAAGATATTCCTTTTCTTCTGGGTGGTGATGGTGTCTTATCCCTGTGGTTTACTTTTGAAATTAAAAGTACCCTTGCTAGGTTGGTATGGTGTTTTTTACATAGTTCGTTTTTCTTTTCTCTGGGCCATTTATGTTGTAATTCCACTTTATTGCTTTTGTTAATTTTATTGATATAGGTATATGCCTTTGCTATTTATGGACAATATTGTGCAGGTGAAACATCATCATTTTGCTTTAATGGGTAAAAGCATTGTTTTAAGCCCTCTTCTCCCTCATTAGGATACTGATGTCACGTATTATCTGAGCAGAGCAACAGACAACCAAAGGCCTAAGTGGCAGTTGTGAAAGTAGGCTGAAACATCCTGTTCCACTTCTCAGAAAGATTCAAATCAATCTTACACTGCAGATTTTTATTCCAAGACGATGAAGAAGGCAAACTCTGGATCCAGCTTTTCCAGCATTACAGGAAGTTTGGACTAGCTTAGGAACACAAGTTTACCAAAGCCAGTTACTCATACACACGCAAAGCTCATTTAGTACAGCTTTTCCAATTCACCAGGCATTGATTTTATTCACGTTCTCACTCATTTACAAACAGAGGCTTTTCTGAACAAGCTCTTGGAGAAATCATCCAGAGCCTTGGTCTGTTTCTTTATCAAGAATTCTACAAAATCATTTTAGTTTTATCCAGTTTAAGATTCTTTCGCAGGAGGAAATGATTTCCACCCTGAACCAAATATATTTATCTCCCCCCAAGTATAAAATTAACAGCATACATAGAAATATAACTACTGTAGCTTGTTGAAGCCAAGTGATGCATTAGTGGGTTAACCATATCCAAAACTCATGTCTATACTAGATTTAATGACTCATAGCTAGCTTAGGGCATGAAAAATAAAATGCATTTATATTGTTAACTTGTATTGAATCTTTTTTCTGTAGTAGGAAAGTAAAAAAAAATCTTTTAAGCTTATGTTCATTTCCAGAAGGGAAAATATAGTGGAATGCTATAGTGGACTGAACTCCATGAAAATGTATACTGTTGCTACCTTTCTATAACTTTGTGTAAGACTGTGTTGCTTGATATACACATAGTGCACTCAACGCAGGAAATGAAACTTGCCCATGTTCCTTACTCTTTATCAACCAGATGCCCAACCTATGCAAAGTAGTTGCCCCAATTTCATTTCTAACTAGGGGTTCAGAAGTACTTCCAGGTTTCTATAATGCTGTGACCAATAATATAGAAACTCCTCCGTTCTGCATTCACCCAAGAAACAAACAACAGAAAGGAATCTTTCTCCAGCAGAATTATGAAGTAGATGATTGTGGCTTGCAATTCTTGCATGTGGCTGAAACTTCTCCAGTCTTCAATTCTAGCCACAGCTTACATAGTTTGGGATAATCAGTTTTGCCAGTGCAGGTAATGCCACATCAAGTCTACGCAAGTCTGGCTCCTAAAATGAAGTACATAAGTGGCTGTGGGAGGGAGAGAAGATGGAGAAAGACCTGCTAGAGCTTAGTCACCCCATGTTAATTTAAAAGGAAGCCTCGATACTTAGTGAGGAGTGAAACGACCAGTAGATCCAGTGCAGGAACTCAGCTGAGCCAGAGGGATGGGTAGTGCCCAGCTTCAAAAAAGGAACACACTGGCAAACTTGGAACATTTTAAACTGACAATCCAAAAGTTCTTTCTACAGCCAGGAGCATAGCACTGGCTACTGATTTTTTCTTACGTTGGTCACGTAAGGAAAAGAGGATCATTTTTGGGTTTTTAAAAAAATATGTATATAACTAACCTTTCATTACAGTTACTGAAAAATGGCACACAATAACTTTTGTTTGTATAGTGAAATGAGATCTGGCAATGTATATCTTCAATCTAAGAATTCTATTTAAAAGTTCTAAAATACATTATTTCTTTGATCTGATTGTACTGGAAGCATTGCTGCTGTCATATTGAACTTTGTAACTAGATTGCTTTTTATGTAATAACTTTATATTTAGATTTGAAATAGGAAAGTTGAATTTGCCCTCAAAGATGGGGCTTAGAAATCTCTTAAACAAATAATCTCATTATTCTCATTTAAAGACCTCCTTTCCAGTCACGTCAGAAACAAAGCAGTTGCTTTTTATTACATTTTATTTATTTTATATTGGATCAACAATATTTCCAGGTATGCATATACATAAAGCTAACATTCAGCATGGGAGTTGGTAATTCACAAACTGTACAGACAGGTCCAGTGCACATACCAGGGCTGAGGTCATTTATTAAATGGACCTGAGCTATTTAAAAAACAAAACACACATATTCATTTACAGCCATTTTAAAAAAAAGAATTACAACTGTTTTTGCATAAGCTACATATTAAGAGGACATTTTTCCCCTCCAAAAAAGAACATTTCAAGTATAGCAGAAATGGACAAAAATGCCATTTATAAAAATAAAATCCAAAAGCTGTTTAGAAAATAAAATGCAGCTGCAGTAGTACCTGGCTTAATGATCATCCTTCGGAGGATGTCACCAACACCACAGATATAAGTCAGGAAGAGACCTGTGGGTTTTAAGAAGGTATAAGTCTCAACTCCCATCAGCCTTAGCCCACTTGTCAGATGGCCTGAGCTATAGGAGTTTTGAAGCAACATGTAGAGCAATATGGGTTCCTCACTTGCAGACAAAAGTATCCTTAACACTCAAAGGGTGTAATGAACCTACCCCCATCAGAGATCAGGTCCATAAAGTAGAAATTTAATGGTGCAACCGGCATTTAAGTTATTGATGGTTTAAAAACAATGGCCTATTTATTAATCATTATCCTTCTGGAACAAACTACTGTAGTACTTTAAAAGCAACTTTGTGCAAATGAATACAGAGTTCAGCAAATGCCACAGCTTTGTGTATTTTTAGTGTTGAGAGATGGAATGGCATTACGAGTACAATTCATTAACTAATATGCATTAGAACAGTTAAATTTACATAGCTGTTAAAAAACTGTACATATGGCTTTTTCATATATGCTTTAATCCTATAAAAGACTTTGAGGTATAATTAAGATGCACAACCACATTTTAGCTGTAACGCACTTATCTGGGAATAAGATGCAGGACAGATTTATTTTTGATTCAATATATCTAGGCTTGCATTGTTAATCATAATTGTAGTATTAAGTATATTTATTTGAAAAAATATTTGTTCTTAGCTGGGTTGAAACATGCTAAGCCATAAACCATGGTTATAAATAATGTCTACATTTATATGATATGCTAATCTAATACCAACAAACCACATTATGACTTGTTGTGATATGCAAGCCAAGTGGTGATTAGCTATTACACACAAGCATGAATAGGAGTGCAACTTACAATGGCTTTCATTGGTTAATAGCACTGAAATAGTACAGTTTATTTCTATTTACTCTTATAAGGCATTTTTCCCAAGGCTCTGTCTATAACAAAGTGGTTTTACCGCCTCCCAGAATTGTGAATCAAGGCAGTTTTTGGTCCTGCTTTGGCAGCATCCCTGAGCAAGAAAAAGATGGAAACCTGAAGTGTATGGGTTTGTAGCTTTACTTCTGAGCACAGAACTTTGCTGCAAAACATTTGTTCCTACATACTATAGCTTGCACAACCTACCAACACAACTCTTGTCTTTGTTCAGAGTATAATATTATTTTACAGCCTATTCCGGAAGTGGCCATTTTAGTTTCTTCAGTTGGATAAATCCCAAAACACGCACTGCTGTCAGCTGGAGACTTATTGGTGGATGTTAGTTGCTTTAAGAAGGGTTACATCATCACAGGCTGTTTATTGGTCTGAATAGATTGACCATACTGGAAACTTTACAGCTGAAACAAAATGTCATTAAAAAAAATTTAATACCAAAAAAGCTAATACTAAAGGTTGGCAAAAAATGAACATTATTTTTAAGAGGGCGAGACAACTTAAATATGAGCCATAACTAATTATACATATTATAAAGCAATCCTGATGGTTATGTGTGGATTTTCAATTCTTTTTGTTCTGATACTACCCCTTTGAAGAACAAAAGGGATTAGTATTTCCACCCACTTTAATTTGTCCCATCTCAAGGTCTACTTTAGAAAGTAGTTTTATAAAACAGAGCCTTTTAACACAAGAAAAAAAAGACGAAAGACCATTGTATAATAAAACAAACAATAATTAAAATCATATGAACAACTTGAGACAATACAAGATGGGATCTGCATTATAGCTGTGTGTACACTGAGGGTTTGGAGATAATCCTGCCACAGTTACACAGCTCACACCAAACCTCCAGGACTTTTTTTCTTAAACTACAGTCCTTACAGCAGGCAGATTTGTGTAACTATTCACTTTTAAATACATTTTCCATAAGAATAGAGTTTCTCTTTAAATATTAAAATGTTTCATTAATATATACATAAATTAGCTAGTCCAATACGAAAATATTCCATCCCTTCATAAATACAGAGTCCTCCGTCTCTCGCATCCCCCCCCTCTTCTTCAGCCCTACCACAGTCCACCCCACTGCCCCCGGGAGCCAGCCATGCCTCAGACATGCCTCTTCATGTGCAGGGCCAGATGATCTGATCGAGAGAACGCACGGTCACATAGCTGGCATTGGAAAGGCCGGACACCTGTATGCTTGCGATAGTGGCGTGTCAGTTCATCTGACCGTGCAAATTTCCAACCGCAGCCTTCCCAGGTACAATGATAAGGCTTCTCGCCTGAAAAAGAGTGAAGGAAAGAAAAAAAATTGGTGAACATTCCAACCTGATGGAAAGAAGTACAAAACGCCCCTTTCACATTTCGCACAGAGCACAGGCCTTGCTGGGGGGAGGGGTTCATTAAACTCCCATTAGGAAAGGCTGCCAATGGAAACTGAACAGGTTGCCTCTAGATTGCGCAATGCGTCTGCCTTCTCTCTCAATCCAGCCTCCACCCATCTCTCCTCCTTCCCCTTCCCCTCTCCCTGGAATAAGGAGAAAAGTCATTGTGCATCTGATAATCAAATCCCTGTTGGATCACCCTGGACTAGAGGCTAACCGGGGAGGGAGAGTAATTTTGAATAAAGACCTTTCAAACCCATCAGCGGATCTACTTAAAACTATTCCTTGGACTGAATAGAGCACCAGCCCAGCTGCACCGTCCAAGAACGCCGAAAAGTTAAGCGGGCAAGGAAAGCCAAACATTTGGAAGGCGCTTCATTCCGGGGATCCTGTAGCATAGCCCTGAGGGGAGCACAGGGAGATCAGCAAGGGAGCTCTGGCCCCTAGCCTCTACAAATGTCTTCCTAACCTTTGGAGTGTGTGTGTGTGTGTGTGTTTGTGTGTGTGTGGGAAAAGCCTCTGGCGCCCTTTCATTCTATCCCATGGCCCCGCACCATGGGGCTTCTCCTCCAACACCCACCACGCGCGGGGGAAAGTCTCCCTCCACCCACTGCCCCTCCTGCCCCCCAGCCTCACGCCCTTACCCGTGTGGGTCCGCATGTGAGCTTTGAGGTGCGAACTCTTAGTGTAGGTCTTCCCGCAGCCGGCGAATTCACAGTTGTGGGTGGCTGTGCGTTTGCGGGCCCAGGACCGCCGACCCCTTTTCGGCTTGCATTCCTCCGGGGGGCCCATCGGGGCGTAGTAATCCAAGACGGGCGAGTTGGGCGGCGTGACGAGCAGCCCCGGCATGGCTTGGGCGCGCGGTTTCAAAGGTTCCCGGAAGACGCTGAAGTGTCCGTGGAACTGGGGCTGCATCTGTCCGGCGAAGTTGGGCTGGAAGAGGTGGGGAGGGCGCGGGTAATGGTGAGGGGCCCCCATCTGCACGCCCAGGTCGCCGCCGCCCACCTGGCAAGAGGGGCCCGAGCCCATGTGCTCGCCGGGGAAGCCGGGCGGCGCGTGCTGGGACAGCGGCGGCTGGAGCAGCGACTGCATCAGGAGAGGCTTGTGGTCCAGGGCTCCGGGCGCCAGGCATTCGGGCGGGCCGCTCAGCATGCAGGACTGCCCGTCCATCGGCTCCTGCTTGACGCGCAGGTGCTCCAAAGGCAGACCCCCGGGCAAGCCGGAGGGCGGGTGGGCCAGGCCGGGGGCGCGCAGCTCGGTGTATTCCCGCCGCTGGAGCTCGCAGTGGCTCGGCCCCAAGGAGGGAGGGGGCTGCTGTAGGTCCTGCGTGAAGAGCTCGGCTACGTAGCTGTGCCCCGGGCTGGGCAGGTAGGACGCGGCGAACTTGTTCGGGGGCTGGTAGTTGGAACTATCGCTGTCATAAGTGGTGCCGCAGCTCTCCGGGGTTTCGGGGAGGGGGTAGTTGGGGTTGCCGCCGGGATGCGCGGGCCCCACCCCGCCGCTGGGCTGCCCGTTGGCGGTGTGCGCCAGGATGAACTCCAGGTCGACGAAGTTGCCTAGCTCGTCGGCTTCCCTCTTGATGGCGGTTAAACTTTCCACGGGAGGAGGGGCCAGCCTCTGCGGAGGGAAAAGCAGGAGTTACCGTGGGGAAGGAGGGAATGCGCTCGGGAGTCGGAGCCCAGCGGTCGCGACAGCACCCCCCCCAAACTTGAAAAACGGGTTACGCGCTCCTCTCTCTGAGCAGCGCCAGCCCCGGCCCTTCTACGTGCTTCCCCGGAGACCAGTCTTTTCTGAACCCCGCACCGTCCGACGGCGGTGTCGGAAGAAGCGCCGACTCAGCCGTCCCCAGGGACCCTCCCCCCGAGAAATGATGGAGGAGTACATTAACCTGAACTTTTCGGTCCCGCCCTCTGCGCACCGCCACCGCGCTATTTTCTTGGCGCGAACCCCCTCCAGCCGGGCGCGGAGCGATCGCCCCGGACTCGGGTCCGAGTGTCAACAGATGCTCGGAGCTGAGCGCCCTTCCCCGAAATCAGTTTAATTCTGCCGCCAAGGGGAACTTCGACCGGAATCCCTTCCCAGCCCAACCGAGGTGTTTACAAGAATTCTCCTCTCCTGTTTGCTCAGGCACAACTTGCACCCGCACATTTTCCAGCACGATTCCGTATAATCCTGAAAAGACACCGGAGGCCCAAATGAGCTTTGCGCACAAGGATGCGCAAGGAAGCCCCTAAAAAATGAAATTTGGACGCCAAGCTTAACTTGCTTTCAGTTAAAACGAAACTGCTAAGCGAGCCCAGGAATCTTTACTAACAGGGTTTGTCCTTTCCGACGGCGCTTAGCTACGTACGGAGTTGGGACGCCAGACGAAGGATTCCGCCAATTATGAGAACACACTTTTCCGGGACATCAAATCAGTCCGATCAGGAATTCCACCCTGCTTAGTCTCCGCACGTATTTCTGGACCAGGACCAGAACAGCCTAATAAACGCGCCCATCTCGGATAAGGAATAAGTGTTGCCTCTAAGCCGCTCCGGGCAGGGGATTGGGGGAAAATCTTTGCTCCAGATTAACAACTCCAAAACTTTCCCTTTACAAATCTAGCTAGCGTTGGTCTCCTACACTATGCCTTCGACCAGCTTTTCAAGAACGCAGCTAAGAAACGATTTTGCTTGCCGCAGATCTGCACGTCCCCTTCGAGTCCCCAGCCCAAGAGAAAAGAGCAGAAGCCGGGCGCAGCTACGTAAATCGAGACCAAGAAAGGAGGGGAGGCGGCGGGTGGGAGAAGCCCTGGGCAATTTGGAACAGAAAATCTGCCCGCCGGGGAAAAAGCCTTTGCGGTTCCTCTGTTCAAAATTGCCCGGTCCGAAGCTCCTTGAACTCTTTATATCTACTTTTTAATGTTCCAAAGTTTGTAAGATCCTCCGTGCGCTCCTCGAGTTAAACGGCGCTCGCTCCCTAGCTGAGAGATCGCAAGTCCTCGCTCCCGAAGAAACTCCCTCCGTCAACAGCTCCCGTACCATCTCGGGCCGCCTCTCTTCCAGCGGCACCAAGCCGGCAAAGGTGGAGATGGACGGCAAGACGGCTTCCTCCACGGCTACGCTCATCTTGCGCGGTAGCTCGAGCTGGAAAGAGCTCGATAACTGCCCACGGTCCGGCAGCTCCGCTCCAGGCGCTGATCGAGCGCTGAATTCTTCCCAAAGCGGAAAAAAAATCCCCAAAACTCAAAACTTTCTGTACTAGTTCAGCTTGTGAAACAGCTGAGCGGGCTGTAATTGGTCGAAGGCTGGATTAATATTCATGACAAGCCGCTTTGGATTTGATTTCGCAAGGAAAAGCCACGCCCACTGCCAAAGTTCAGTTGAAAACACGACGATTGCTGCCAGGAGATGAACAAGTGGAACCGCCCGGATGTAGAGCCGACCGAGTGGTCCTCGGGAATGCTTAAGTATCAGTTGACACAACTACTTCGCGGCCAATGTTTGCCTTCACAACACGGCGGGGAGGCTGCCGCTTTCCAAGCAGCCCTACTGTCCCCGCGGCCCTCCAGATTTGACTAGCAAAGGAGGGAGGGCTGGAGGCGAGGTGGCGTGAGCAGACCACGTTTTCTAGGCTGAGGGCACAAGGTTGGGGAAGGCAGTCCTATGATGTCTGGCTATACGTGGGAAGGTTCGGATTACATTTCCCATTGGACAGTATGATGAAGCTCTCCAGGCTCTGTTACTCTCAGCCTAAGTTACCTTACAGGATTCTTGCAAGGATAAAATGAGTGTGTAGGAGAAGATTACATGCTTTGGAGAAGTGCTGCAGTTGGGAGTTAGGATACATACCGTGTTTCCCTCACAATAAGACGGGAGTCTTATATTAACTTTTGCTCCAAAAGACGCATTAGGGGTTATTTTCCAGTTAGGTCTTATTTTCAGGGAAATACGGTACTAAATGTGTCTATCTGGCTGATGGTCTTAACTAGAGCTTATTTTTAGGGTAGGGCTTATATTACGAGCATCCTGAAAAATCATGCAAGGGCTGATTTTCCGGTTAGGTTTTATTTTCAGGAAAACAGGGTATAAGGGAAGCTACAGCTCTTTTTAGAGTCACAGCATCAATTCTGATCTTAGCTCAAGACCTTCTCAAGTCAGCTGTCCTGTGTTTGCCATGCTTGCAGTCTCAGATTGAGGACCGCCAATTTACCCTTGGTTATTGACCAGGCAATATTTGGAATAGCAATTTCCATACTTTCAAAACTTATGAGAGCAGGCCACTCTATTGTGTGGAGTGCCCACTCTGTGCTACAAGGAAATGTGCTTAGGGTCCTATTGCCTCAATAAAGCAAGATTTAGGTACAGTATAGTTGACACCAGGAAAAATAGATGAAATGGCTAGAAGCAATATTTTGGTATTTAAAAAGTCAGAAGAAAGGTCAAAGTAATGAAACTGACTGTTCTGTACGTTTTGGTATGAAGATTATGCAAAGGTGTCAGAGAATATAATATATGGATTTTAAGGCAGGCTTTGAAAGGAGAGATTACACTATGCACTTGTTTTGGCTGTGTCTCTGTTAGTTTGCTCATCCCTTGTCATCTATGAAATGCAAATTGGGAAACTCTGTCCCTGCTAATGTTATTGAACAATAAAGTTCAGCATTCCTCACTGCCATATTGACTGAGGCTTCTGGGTATTAACATTCAGTCATACCTGCAGGGTAACTTCTCTGAAGGGCCATGATCATTGGTTATTGTAATAATAATATTAACACTGATACTAGTTGCAATTTAGATCTACAGCAATCCAAAGCAATATTACTCTCAATCTTTTCCAAATCCAGAAAGAAGTCTGAGGTCATATAAAAGTGCTCTAACTGGAAAGAGAATGATATTCCACAAATTTTAATTATGTTTCATTAGAGAAAGGCAAGTTAAGATCTATTCCTGGATTGCAAAACTTAATAAAAGTTCAAGGTTAAGAGGCAGGATGTTGCATTTTAAACATTTATTTATTTACTTACTTATTTATATCCCGTCTTTATTATTTTTACAAATAACTCAAGGCGGCGAACATATCCAACACACCTTCCTCCTACTCCCCATAACAACAACCATGTGAAGTGAGTTGGCTGAGAGAGAGTGACTGGCCCAAAGTCACTCAGCTGACTTTCATGTCTAAGGTAGGATTTGAACTCAGCGTCTCCCACTTTCTAGCCTGGGGTCTTAATCACTAGTCCAAATCGACCAATTATTTTCCATCCATTGAAAAATGCTATTGTTTCCTAGACCACATGTCAGTCAATAGCACATTATAAGTTTCCTTTCTATTCTTTAAATTTTTGAGTTGAAAATTGTTCAGCCTATTGTCCTCACATTTTTTCACAAGTTGGACAGACCAGTTTGACTATTTTTTTTTCATTTAAAATTTCTTCAAGATCTCTTTTATTGTGGTCTCTATGTTATGAATCCTTTCTTGCTAACTCTTAACTTGTTGAACTGGTCAGAAGTAAATGTGATTCATCACATACACAATTCATATCTAGTTTGTCTAGTCTGTATCCTATCTCCTCAATCATATTCAACAGTGTTTCTGTTTCTACATTACTTGTTTATTTTATGCCTGTGTTTCTTTCTTCCTACCTACTTAAGTTGCCTGCACAAATTCAGTTTTCTTGTTATCTTTTAATAACTTTATTTTTAACTTGAAAATTGATGGAGCTCTTGGGGTGGAACCAATCTGTAGAACTATTTGGCCGAATAGAAAAAAAAATCATTTAGGGATCATGGACAAGGCTGGAAGACTAGGAGGAATTAGACCAAATGCAGAAGGGATGTCACTAGACTGTCAATACTTTCTTTCTGATTGCGGACCTATCTTTTACTCTATTTTTATTCCAACCCTTATGAAATCAAACTTTTAAAACTGGGCAGAAGTCCCATCAGGAGTAAGATGTAGAAGAGAAAACCAGGACTTGTCTCTATAAGGAACTTATGTTGCAGATCAAAATGGAAGTGAGGAGCATGGGGGTTTGTTTTGGAACAGACCCTAAGCTATTCAGGACCTAGAAAACCTAGAGATCAGTTTTTTACCATGAGTAAAATACTTTACTTAGGAATAAGCAAACTGTTGTAGAACTCAATGATCATGTCTTTTATAAGTAAAAGGGTGGTGTCACTGCATGGCATTACCTGCTTTGTTTGAATTCTGGTAAACAGCTATGCAGGGTAGACATCCCATATTTCTGGCAATTGTCATCGGTCATGCAGATAGCAAGAAACATGAACTTAACCATTAAACAAATAATAAGGAATGCACACGCAGGCTCTTTACCTATGAGGGAAATTCTATTCTTCTCGGGTGTCCTAACCCATCTTGTGTCCCTTTATTGGAGATTTTAAAGTGAAATTATAGAATAGCCCAAGCATAAAAGTTCATAACAACTGACTTCTATGTCCAGAACTTCTCCAAGACTTCATTTTTTTTCATCTCCAGGCTGGACCTTGAGGTCCAAATTCACAGTTCGTCAACCCAGTTTCTCGTTTATCTAGAGATATCAAAGCAAGAGCATATTGCAGGGTTCAGAAGAAGAGAATCTGAGCCGTTATGAGAATGTCACAACCCACCAAGGCTAATGCTGCAATGGCCTTATTTTCTGAAGTTTATAATTCGGGAACAATAGGTTATAGCAAAAGATGCCCCTTTACTTACAAAGGCCATGATCATTGAGTTCTATGACAGTTGGCTTATTCCTAAGCAAAGTATTTACCATCATTGTTTATTGCACTCATGTAATTAAAATTGTATCAGTCAATCCTAAAGGAAATCAACCCTGACTGTCCTTTGGAAGGACAGATACTGAACCTGTAGTTCAAATACTTTGGCCACCAAATAAGAGGAAAGGACTCATTGGAAAAGACTACGATGTTGGAAAAGATTGAAGGCAAAAGGAGAAGGGTGTGGGCAAAGGATGAGATCTCATTGTACACATCTTGTACTATGACAATAAAGATTTCATTCAGATGGTTGTATAGTATCATTGACACAATGAACATGAATTTGGGAAACTCGGTGACCCAGTGAAGAACAGGGAGGCTTGGCAAGCTATGGTCCATGGGATTGGAAAGAGTCGGACATGACGTAGCGACTGAGCAATGAAAATCAAAATGGAGTTATAATTTCAGGGAGTTTAGAATATGACCTTATGTGTGAATGTTTTAAAAATTAGGGCTGAGAAAACCCTTTTGTTGTTGGTTATTTTACCCTGAAATTTCAGAAATATAATAGGTGTTTTAAACATGGAATAGGGATTGGGGAGAGGAGGACAATAGCAGATACATAATTCACAATATACACAAAGCAATATAAACTGGCCTCTAATTAAATTGTTAGATTCAGATTTTAAAATGATCTGCCTACTCTATTGTCCAAAGAAGTGATAAAATTAACAGGCATACATGCATCGCTGATCTTCACAGAAATCTATTGAATAACTCTTTGTCAGTTGATGTTAACCTATATATTAACAAGGTGGCATCAGCAAGAAGGGGAAGACAAAATTGGGATAGAAACTAAGGAAAAAACTAAAATGAACAAATTTTATTCAAAGTATAAGTTTTCACTAGTTGCACTTTTTAATAAAATGTGTTACTTGGAAAAGGTGCTTCCAGACTCTTCCTGATTTTTTGCCATCATAGACCAATACAATTCTCCTCCTCCACTTACAAAAGTAATATAAATGTAAATTATATGTCTTGATTTGGAAGTGCAACCGCAACAAGATTCATATCCTCCAAGAGAAAAGAAAACAAATACATTTCCTTGTGTATGGACTAACATACTGGGACCCTGTTCCCCACAACAGTTTTGAATGTCTGAAATTACTCAGATAGTACAAGAAGGGGAGGTAAACAAGAGATTATTTCTGCTTGTTAGATGAATACATAATGGGTGGTTCATCCCATAAATTGATCTCTCAATATCTTTTTGGGTGGCCTCTCCAGAATGAGGAAATGGGATATCTCCTCCTAGACCACCTTCCAAAGGGAAGTGTACAAAAAGTACTAAGTATTGCAGGTCGCTGCCAACATTTTAAATAGAGATATATAGAATACTACAATAGACTATTTGATGATTAGATGTACTTATTAAGTAGCAAAGTCAGTGGGTTCATTTAATTCTCTCCATGTTCTTTCCCAATCTGCATGACTGATGCTAAATGCCAGAAATGTAAGGTGTCTAGCTTGCACAACTGTTTGCCTGCTTTGTTCGAATTTCTTAGAATAAGAACCTGCAACAGGAAATTGAATTTGAAATTTTATGGTTCAGAATGCTAGCTATCCTGGCAATCTATTCCCTTGTTTTTCGTTTACCCCTACCCTATGTCACTCAATGCAAAAGCCCAGTGAGTTTACTTAGTTCTTACTGAGTTGTTTTGTTTCCTAAATGTGGTGGGCTTTTTTTTACATCTGTACAAATTCTGGATTTCCCCAACTCAGCCACTTATGTGTTGATGATACCATTTGGGCTATAAATTTTGAGATTTCCATAATTAACGTATTAACCCTGATTGCAGGACATTCCAATGAAATGTGTTAATCAGTTGATCACAGTGTATGTAATCCTATGGTAATACTTGGGATACAGATTCCCAATTCATTAAACTATTTAAAGCAATAACCTCTGATCAAATGCACTGTTTTAGAATAAATTATTTCAAGTGTCTTATTTGTATATGCATTAGGAAAAACAGACAAAAATCCCATATTACATGATTGCCAGAGAACTTAAAAATGTATTTCTAGTTGCGAGAAAACCTGAACTATTCATCTTTTCAAAGTGCTAAAACTATTTCAATATATAAAAGCCAATATTTAATCATTTTGAATTTTTACACTGGTTTCTCAATGAATATTCATCAACTAAATATGAAGTCTTTGAAAAAAATATCAAGGAAAGATACCAAGTTCATTTGGGAAATACAGATTATGTTAATATAAACCTTATATGACAATTAACTTATTATTCTTGTAGTTACCACAGCATCCTTTGTTTCTGCATAGTTGTAATTATATGAGCATGTCTCATAGAGTCTTTGTGTTGAGTAGTATTTAACTTCAGTCTTGAGCTAGTCTTGGAGTTTTCTGTTTTTCAAAACAACAGAACCTTCAAGTCTAATTTCTTTCTTAGATAATGTGTATGTACGCTGGTAATGTCTGTTGAGTATTCCAAGCAGTGACAATTTTATCACTTTGTAAGGAGTCTCAGCTGCCTTCTCTGTGAGGTACAGCGGTGTGGCAGGAGAAAGATAATTGTCTTTTTTTTCTAGTCTTGTACTTATGGGACAAAAATCTGCCAAAACATTTTGTGAGTCATTCGTTTGAAAATGGGCAACCCCATTATAGTCCATTCCTACTCAAGTACAGAAGTCTGATTGTTTAGCAGACCCCCATTACGCACAAAAAGGGCACTGCTGATTTCAGTAGAGAATTTTCCCTTAGTTCCTTCGGTTTTCATCTAGAATGTTCTGCTTTTGCGAAGTTGGGGCTTTCCATGCCTTGGGCACAAAAGACAGGTTCCTTCTGTGTATTTCGCTTGTCAATCTTGGCAAAATTTTGTACATAAACTAATAGGAAATGTTTTCAGCCTCTTGAACTATATGGGAAGGTGCCCATTAGGAAAGCTCAGCATGTGTGATCTTTCTTGGTACAGTAAGTTGGGACTTGGCCTCCAGCCACTCAGTACTAGGAATTTCCTTAAGCTGTTGAATTTGTCTAGCAGAGATAGGTTTTATCTCCCCAAGCCTACTGCCTGCCCAGGTCTCTTCATAGCCAGCTACCTCTCTGAGATGTTTTGGGCTTATGTTGCAGTTCAAAAGGCATAGAAGACTCTGGAAAATAATGTGGATATAATAGCCATCAAGGAAAAAAGCATGCTGGCTTCCTAAGGCTAAATCTAAAGTTACTTTTCCAGTTACTCTCCTTACTAGACCTTAATTATCAGGGTGGAGTAGCACAATAAATTGATGCTGTAATCTAGAAGAGCAACAACTATGCAAATCTTTCTCCCAGAGATCCAGCAGTCTTTCTCAATGTATATAATGGTCTCTAGAAGAAAATGATCTTGTGGCACATTATTTATATTTTTCATCTTTGCTTCAAATTCAGAATTATTTCAGTAGTGTATAAACAGTTCCACCATGGTGGTACAACGCCTGAAAAGTTGTCTTTCCTCTATGGTAAATTTCAAATGGAAACACCAATTTAATCTGTTTAGTGCTTTTTTATCCTTTTAGTAAAGTAGCTGTTAACATGATAATGTTTTTGAATCAATTACAAGTACAATCAAGCACACTCAGTCCTTGAGGTAAGAGCTGTTCCCTATCAGTTGAAAGCAGAACAACAGACCAACTTCAAAGCAGAAAAGACAATTTAAAAAATAAATAGTTGCCAAATGTTTCCGCACAAGTGCTATCCCTCAGCCTCCTATAATTTAGTGCCTTCCACATACGTTGGACTATAGTTCTCAGAAATGGCCATGCTGGATGAGAAAGCACATCTACAGGACATCAGCTCTGGGAAAGCTAGATTAGTCTAAGACATCTAGATGGGCATCAGATCAGAGAAGGCTGCTAGGTAATCTACTATTCCTTAATTTACAATATGATTTTTTTTTTACAGAGTTCTTATGAGACTTAAGAAAATCATGTATGTAAAGCACTCCTTACTGCTATTCTTTTTTATTACATCTATCTTTTTAAAAACGCAATTTAGAATATTTTAAGAAAGCTCATAATAAGCAACTTTGTAGCCAATTTTTTTAACAAATGTTCCCTGCAGCAGAGAGTTACTCTAAAACAAGTTGAGAGGGAATAAATGGAACAAGGTAAAAGGCCTTCTTCATTGCTCTTTACAGACTTAAATAATTTCCTTGTTAAGGAAAGCAGAATGAGGCTCTTTGCTATAAAAAGTGGCTTTGAAATATTGTATAAACATATTTTAAAATCAGCTTCTTTGCGGTTCTTCCAATGTTGACTTTTGTTTTATAGCATGTTGTTAAGTGGGCAGCATTTGAATATTTATTTTTGAAAGGCAGGATACATCAGTCAGTATATATATGTCTTTTATACTAGCTAAATATACACATACATTCTATAATTGTATAGTGATCACATGTGATAATTACATGATGTCAAAAGTACTAGAGAGAAAGGACCATGGTTTAGTGGTAAAGCACGTAGCTCAACTCCAGCACATATATCTACATTTTCAAATAGTAGAAGATGAGAAAGTAGGCTTCTATTTGAAAGCCTGGAGTACCAGTGCCATAAGGTTCCATACATTTATTTATTACATTTATATAGTTACCCATCTTATAACCAACTCTGATTATTCACATACAACAACCCACTGCAAATGTGTCTTAATCAAACTGGTGGCTTCAAAATGTGTTGGGGCTGTAATCCCCCGAAAATATAGCCAGAGTGGCTAAAGGTCTGCTGGGGGTGGATGTAGTACCAGCTTACCAGAATACCAGATTGAGGAGGTCTACTGTAATGGAAGAAGAAAGCCTCTTCACAGACAAGGAATAGTTACAACATTGAAAGTGCTGTTTTTGCTGATGATTTCAATTTTGCTTTTGCTTGTTATTGGGTTTTTGTAAATCTTATACATTTATTATATTTATACAGTATTAACTGAAGAATGCTATAACTCTATTGTTTAGGTAACTTAGACTACTGGAAATAAAGGAAGGAAAAGCTATCAATATTAATTACAATTTAGGTTGACTGTATTACAAGAGCCAGGATGGTGCAGTGGTTAAAAGCAGCACTGCAGGCTATTTCTGTTGACTGCCATCTGCCATTAGCCATCACGTTCAGCAGTTCGATTCTCACTGGCTCAAGGTTGACTCAGCCTTCCATCC
>JANHFO010008041.1:65871-77073 GCA_032468095.1 Pareas carinatus | reverse complement strand
ACAGTATTGCCCAAATAGGGCAGCCCACAAGGTGGGGGGGGAGGAGTCGACCGGTGTCGGCTCCGGCAAGTCTGGGGTTTCCAAGATCCAACACTAAGCATTTTTTACTATATAACGTTCTAATTGTACCAGCTTTAATTTCTAATTAATTTTGTGATTCTTTGTCATACTTTGCTGGTTGGCCTGTAGATAGAGTACATGTGCATGTTCTGACTCAAGCTAGAAAATCAAGGATACTTTCTCTTGTCCTTTAAAAACCAGGCATATGAAATATAGGTCACACGAGGGCCACTGACATTTATTTCTGGTTTCTTAACACTTATGATCTTGTTCAATCAATGGGCTTTTCAAAGTATTTGACTTTAGCTTAACTTCCATGTTTGTTCTCAGTGTTATCCTCACATCAACTTGAATGATTCATCATCAGTCCTTTCTTAATCTATCCACTTGCCACTGACAGAAAGGTAGCCTCAACTTACTAAATAGCTAAATCTGAACTGAGATTTCAAAGCTTTATAATAGCTATATACTCTGTGTGTATGTCTGTGTGTATGCCAGTTGTGTGTGTACGCCAGTTGCACCCCTTTCTAGATTGGGACGCCTTGTGGATGGTCACTCAAACACTCATCATGGCCCGCCTGGAGTACTGCAATGCTCTCTGCATGGGGCTCCCCTTGGGGCGCATCCGGAGACTCCAGTTAGTAAAGAATGCGGCCACGCGGGGGATTATGGGGGCCAGGGGTTGTGCCCATGTGACCCCACTCCTGCGTGAGCTGCGTTGGTTGCTGGTGGGTGTCTGGGTGTACTTCAAGGTGTTAGTTATCACCTTTAAAGCGCTCCATGACTTAGGATCTAGATACTTACAGGACCGCATTCTACCAACAAATACCTCCCACCGACCAGTACGCTCCCACAGAGAGGGCCTCCTCAGGGTGCCGTCGGCCAGACAATGTCGGTTGGCAACCCCCAGGGGGAGAGCCTTCTCTGTGGCAGCACTCACCCTCTGGAATGAGCTTCCCCCAGAGATACGAACAATATCGGACTTCCATGCTTTCCGCCATGCTGTAAAAACTCATCTCTTTATTCAGGCCAGTTTGGCCTAGTCACACCTTCCCCTTCTTAAGCTTTTTAATCATTTTCTAATTCGCTTTAAATTGGTTTTACATTTGGTTTTACATACAGCCACTTACTAATTTATATTTTTAATTGACATGTTTTAATTGATGTTTTGTATTTGTGTGTTTTTATTGACTGTACACCGCCCTAGGTCCCTTCGGGGAGAAGAGCGGTATAGAAATTGAAATAATAAAATAAATAAAATAAATAAAATACACATACACATACACATTGAAGATCTATATGGTCAAACTTCCAAAAGACTGAATATACTCTCTGACTATGTTTGCATAATACATTAAGCCATAATTTTATTAATGAAGGTGATTTACAAATAAGCCACAATTTCACAAACATGTGAGCTACATTTTATCTTAACGTGCTTCTATAACCCAGCTTCACACCAGGAACCTCCCATCCATATCTTTATATTGGCCAAATGTAGTGGTATTTCCTCCAGCAGCACAACATAAACATGAGCCAGCTAGTATGCCATCCTAACATACATTCTTCCTCTGGCTTTCTTTTTTTGTGACAAGAAAAAAAGCAAACAGGAAAAGAACCTAAAACAGGCACTCTGTAGGGTCAGTGGCAAAGCTGGCACTTAACAAAAAGAAGAGACTGACAAATGATGACAAGACACCATTGGGGTTTGGCTACAGGAGAAAGGGAAAAAAATCCCAAACGATCAGGTGACGGGATGTGATCAAATTAATACCAATAAAAAGCTGCGGGCTGTGAAATTTTGCTGGGTTTCCTCTGGAACAGGGCCTAAATCAGTATTAAGTGGTTCGGCTTCCAAGAGCCACCTCCCGCCCCAAGCTCCCATGAAGACATGAGGCACAGCAGCAGTGCCATATTAGACCGGCGCTTGCAGAAGGAAGGAATGGGACCCAATTAAGCAGAAGATTTATTTATTTTGGCTGGCCTTATGTTCACTTTAAGTTGATGCATAATATTCTCGATAATGAGAAAATTCCATCTAATCCTGGAAGAATCTTTAGGATATTTAATTATCTTAGCAGTTGTAATAGCTAGTGCTTTGGAAGATTCAACGAGCTGTGTTATAAAACTTTGTCCTCAGGGCCTGTTAATCATGTAATTAATAAACCCCAGTGACTTTTTTATGCCATGTCCTTGTGACATCGCCTCCATCTTATCTCATGTCAACCCCACAGCTGTGGCAGTATGAAGTTGATGTTAGCTGATCTGGCTTGAAAATAGAGTTTTCGTCTCCTAACACAATTGATGCCGGGGATAAAATCTGGCACACTTCATTGGTGGTATGTCTGCTGATGTGGTCAGGGGTCTTCCAACTTCTAATTGACGCTCTAGATTGGAGCAGAATGTCTCTCTCTCTCTCTATGTTTCAAGTACTCACTTGTGCTCATGTTCAGGAAAGTGATAGATGACTGTCCCCCCCCCCCTAGATAGTGACTCCTAGTGGAAGGGGAAACCAGACTAGGAGAATCCACCAATTGCTTTCCTTAATTTGTCTTGCTTTAAAATAATAAAGGTAGCACCAGTTGCCATGTTTCTTACTGTAACAAAAATAACCATAGGGTCAACAGCACACTTTATATCAGCATACTTTTCTCTCAGCTCAAGGCCTGAGGGACAGTACTTTAACATGGCCATTTAGTCTGGGACAAAAATACTGCTCACTAATAAGAGCTACATGAGAAAGTATATTTTCACGGAATCAGACCATTATTTAATCTACCCCAATATTTTGTGCTCTATACCTGAGCTATGAGACTTCTCATATAGGAAAAAAAATCCCTTTATCATATCTACACCTGTTCTCCTTGTTATATGTAAGTCATTCTATACATACTCTAATAAAATGATGGATATTTTGCCAGTACTACAGTAGATCCCCAGAATAAGTGCAATTGAAAAATCTGGGTGATCCACAATTATACTTTACTATTGAGATACCTGGTTTATAACAGCTTTGGAGTGACTGCTAAATGGATAAAGTGAGTGGTGAACAACTCTTTATAGGAGGCATTTGTTCCAGCAAATAAATGATGATAGAATAATGAAAATAAGGAAAAAGAAAAGCTGTACATGAAACCAATTGTATTAGATAACTTTTATTCAATCTCTGATATTCTATTCTTGGGCAAGATTTTTGAATGAATAGTGCAATGAGTAGTGCAATGTCAGGTATTACTAGAAAATGATTGGTTCTACTCATAGTAAGCCCTCATATGGATTACATGTAACAACCTTATGAAGTAGTTGCCTCTAGGATTGCTAGGAAGTTGACTTAGATAGTCAACTGGATTGCCAGGTTGCTGACTCGGACCAATTACAATAAAACTTTGGATTGTGAGTATAATTGGTCCCGGAACCATGATTGGAATCCAAAGCACTCGTATATCAAAACAAATTTCCCCATAAGAAATAATGGAAACTCAGATGATTCATTCCACAAGCCTTCTCGCTCTCCCCTCTCTTCCTCTGGGGGCTTCCACCTGTGCCCAACAGCTGATTTGGAACTTTAGAAACAAAATAACATGACCCCTAAAACAAGAAAATCCCAACTGCAATAGAAAACAATTGAGCTGTACTCTAGACGCTGAAGAATAAAGAAACACATTTTTTTCTTCACTGTGAGTTGGCAGAGAAAGGGAATGCCTCCAAAGCTACAATGCTGCGAAGGGCTTATTAACATAGATGAAGGAGCAGTGGCTACTGCTGCTGATTCATTTTGAAGCAAATGTTGCCAATAATCCAAAATTGAACAGATTGAGCCAGAAAGTGAAACAAAAACCTAAAGATAATTGAAATCTGCATGCCCCCACCCTATTCTTTCCAGCAGCTGGCTCAGATGTTTTCAGTTCTACCACCAGTGATCCCCTGTAATCTCCTGACTTGGGAAGAAAACCCTGAAAACACAACAAGCTGATTTGACTGTTTGTGCTCAGCTGGGCTCTGGGATTTCCCTCTGTGGCCGAACAGCCCATTGGATGCCCTCAGCTGGGCTCTGCTACACTCCTAATGCAAGACATCATTCGTTTATTAAGTAAAAAATTATTTAAAATGTTTGCTCGTCTTGCAAAACACTTGCAGACCAAGCTACTTGCAATCCAAGGTTTTACTGTGCAAGAAATACATAATTGGTCCTTTCCAGACCAGTCTGTCCTACCAATATGCAAAATGTGTTGGATGGAGAGAGCTTTTCAGGGAATATTAATTTATCTCCTTTCAATCTAAGCAACACTGAAGTTGTCCAAAATTCAGCTGCCATGATCCATATTTCTGGGTCAATTTTCGCATCCTTTTTATTGCTGTGTTTTATGTACATTGATGTTATATTCTGATACGTTTCATTGATTGATTCATTATGTGCCATCAAATTATTCACTGTTAGCAACCACATAGATTTTTTCTCTCTGTCAATTTGTCCCTTTCAGATCCTCCAGTGTGCACTCCTCACCACTCTGATTCCAACCAAGTTTGGATATGTATATAGTAAGTAAATAGTTTGTTTTGTTTTAACATTCTTCTTCCTTGTAGAAATTGCTTCATCCCTTCTTTAGGCCTGTTGAACTTGTTTGCTCATGGATGTTGCCCTGAATGATTTGGTTTTCATTGGTATGGCTTTGTAAGCTTGCTAGTCTCTGGCACAGCGCATGCTGATAGAGTGTCTTTCATCTCCAATCGCCATCAGCCAATGCTTCCACACCCTCTAAATCTTTGGAAAGGGCATGATGTTTTGATGCAGCTCTGAGGTTTTTCTGAAACAGTCAGATCAATTGTCTCCCCTCCCTGTTCCCCTTAGATAATAATGCTTATTGCATCCACTGTAGGAAAAACGGAAGTTGGGGAATCCATGTGTATGAAAGAAAAACTGTCTCATGGACTCTTCTGCAGAATCTCTGCGATCACATATTTCCCTTTGGGGATAATCTGTCAAAGGCCACCCTACCAGAAGTTCAGCAAGTCAGGTGTCCAGAAAAACTTTCTCAGTGCATTATTCCAAAGGTGGAGTGATAATAACAAGGCTGATTTATATGACTAGTTTGCCCCGAATAAGAAACAGGGTCAATGCCCATTTCTTGAGATCAGAAATGAGCTATAGTTGTAGAAAGTTCAGAAAGATCAGAAATGCACAATATCATCCTCTACCTGCTCCCTACCCATGCACACTGGAAGTCAACCTCCCCTGCCTCTTTCTACCTTGTATCAAAACTCAGGGTTTTTTCACATTTTGAGTCAGTGAAGATTCTTGCAAAATGAATGTTAGTGGATGGTGGGTGGCTTAGTTATGTAGCTTTAGGAAGGACACTTCTGTTGTTCTCCTCCTCCCCTTGCTTCTCTCTCCCTCCCTCCCTCCCCAAACACAAACATGAAGCTGACTGACTGAATGCCAGGAGAGACAGACAGATGGGCAGACACCAGTAAAAATGTCTGCTGTTGTACACTGCTGAGAACTATTAGGACCCTGTAGCCTCACCTCATATGAATCAAAGAGAAATTGCTTTCCTAAGCAAATAGACTTCAAGATATATTATAGTAAGGCATCCTACAGTGATATAACTTAAAGACAACTAGTACATTGCATCGCTGAAACTCTTTCCCGCTATTGCAACCAAAGGCTATACACTTTGCAAGCATTGCCGTTTTCCCTCAAGAATGTTGCTGTTTCAGTTGCTACCCAATTGATATAAATCATAAAGGTGTTAGTTGGGTGCTCTTCGTTTTGAGTTGGATCAAAGCCAACTGCAAGGCACTTATCAGTGTAGTGATATGCCTGCACTGTGTGTGTTGTGTGCTTAAAATAAATGCTGTATTTGTTCTATGCCATGTAGCAACAGGCCACCTCTGCCACAGTATCCTTTCCTGTCCCAGGTACATCCCAGCATTCTTGAGCAAATTAGTCCAGGAGACACTGTTAGCCCACTAATGTCACTATTTTTGTCACAACACTTCTTTGGAGATCTGAGGCAAATCCTGGCATCTGTAGAGTTCAACCCCTCCCCCCAAAGCAAAAAACAAACAAACAAAAAGCACCCAATGCAAAAAAAAAGGCCTTCTTGATCTGACTATAAAGTTCATTAGCTTTCCATACAGAGCAGCTGTCAGAAGAAGGGCTATGTGGTCTGAGCTGCAAAAAGCCAGTCAACCACTGAAGGTAGCAAAGAGAAACAGAAAGCATTAACTTTTTGCTGACATCTAGGTGGATAAATAGATTCTTGCAGGTCAGCTTGAGAGCCATAGCCAGAGGATAGTTTTATAGATTGGCTCCGTAAACGATGGACTCAGATTACTGGGTGCAATATGCTGACTCTGTAAACCAGCATTTCCCAACCTTTTTGGGTTGGCGGCCCAGCCCGGAGGGGGTGAGAGGCATGTGTGCGCATGTGTGTACAGGCAAATGGGGCACTGCAATTGCACGAATGGGGCTGTGCCTACTTGCACGCTGGTGTGCACGTGACAGCCCGTCATTCATGCGATCCGGTTGCCACTAGGCCAGGTTGGGGACCCCTGCTGTAAGCCACTTAGTGCTTTAAAGCACTATGAAGGGGTATATAAGTCTAAGTGCTATTGTTATTACTAAGGCTAGTTGATAGACAATGGTGCACGTAGGTATTGACAATCCAAGCCTCCTGCACGTCCTTCAAAGCAGATAGGCATGATTACCTAACAACTACATAACAGTATGTACATTTTGTGTGTGTGTGTATGCCATGTAAGACCATTTAAGTTTGAATTCACTATTTCAAACTTCTGAAGTATTCATGTACTCCATTCCGCACCATTACCTTCTTTGACTACAGTGATCTAGTACCAAGTGCCAAGCCTCTCTCCATACGATTGCTCTACATCAGAAGATTCTTGTCAATATTTAACGTCATCAGGTGCAATCTCCACCCATTTCAAGATACCTTATTATATTTCCAATTTGTTACATTATAATCCCTGATAAAACTGGCAGTCTGGTCCTATTGAAAGTGCAGTGTGCCTAAAGGAGCCGCCTTCTGCCTAAAGCTTCACTTTTGGTCAAACAGATATATTTAAAGTTTTTCTTCCTTTCCTCTGGAATTAAAAAGGAGGGAGGCTCCTGTGATGAATATCAAAGTTTATGTCAACGGTTCAGATGTAGCAGTAGTAATCATGGACTGTAGATGCCCAGGTCCAAGTGCACCTTCAGTCGTAAAAGTTCACTGGGTGACTTGAAGCCAGTCATTATATTTCAGCCCAAATTACCTTACAAGAGAGTTGCTGGGGGGAAAAGGATGGAGAAGAAGCACCATATATGCCACCTTGAGCTCCTAGAGAAAAGATAGGATGTAAACTCAATAAATAAATTAAACTGCACTTGTCCCAAAACCAACCTTCCCAGAGTGCACAGTAATATTCACCTTCCATGTTTTCCATAACTCTTACTAACATTCCAGAGGTTATAAGGAGGTACTGAATGACATGAACTTGTTCTGTTTGCCCGCCCACACTCTTAATGAACACCCTTGGGCACCTAATCACCCTGCAATCTCCTTTTGTTCTTTCAAGGCCTAGTTCTTACCAAGCAAGCTTGTTTGCATCAGGCCTAAGAGCCCCAGTTCTTATGGCATGTATTGTCCTGTCTAGGCCTCACGTGTGTCATATTAGCCTACCTACATTTTCCACATTCCTGCTTGATATGACTCAGAGTAGCTTGTTTACCAAGATCAGCTGTTCTTGGAGAATTCCAGTATTTCTTATGATGGTATTGTTTACTCTTACAGTACTTTATCCACCATTATCAAGTCCTCCCCCCTGAAAATAGGTATATTGGAGTACCTGTTCATCAGTTACTTGGAATAGGTAGGCAAAGCTGATACAAGTTTAAAGGATGAGAAGAAATGCTTACAGCTGCCAGGTAATCTTTGCTATAGGCCTCCAATGCATTTTCCAGCCCTTCATCTCTCTTTCTTTGACTAAACACTTTCAAAGAGCAGTTAAGTCCTGACTTAAATAAACCACTGTGGACTGCAATTTTAGGCTCATTTTAGGGGCAGGAAGTTCAGTAACCCTTCTATCATCTGTAGGTTGAAGAGATGCAATAGACACAGTTCCTCTGCTCTTCATCCACCCTGCCTCAATAGCCAGTAAAACCTATGCTAAGACACTTTCTCTAGAACTTTCTACTACTATCGTTCCATCTCCTCTCAAGGTTTGTGTGTCAGCCTGAACACATTTTGTAAGCAGACACTTGCCAATTGTGAGCCTAGGTAAGATAGCCTTTATCACATGGTCAGAAGTTATGTAGACTCAAGCACAGGGAAAGAGAAACAAGCAGATGGAAATAAGAACGAGAGATTTAAGCCCAGCCTCCCTTCATGTGTGTAGTTCATCTGGTTTCTGGCCATAAGAAGAGCATTGTGATCACTAAGAACTCAGAGGAAATAAGTAGCTTCCCTTCTTCCATCTAGTGGGTCCAATAATCCTCTGCTCTTACTGTGCAATGGAACTGGAGACTTTCTTGCCATATAGGTGGGAGAGGTGTTGAGTAAAAGGAGAATTAACAATAGAGGGGGAAAGTACCTCATTTGTATTCCTAGGTTTCCTTTGATTTTGTAAACTGGAGGACATTGTACATGTAACTTTAAGCAATGCTAAGAACATGTTGCCTTGCACCAGTTGAACTGTGTGGGTGAGATAACTCAGGATCTTTTCTGAAGGCTTTTCTTTATTATGCAGTTCTATGTTTGCCTAGTCGAAAGTAAACTCCACTTATTTAAACGTAACCAATTTATACCCATGGTGTACAGGTTTGCAGCTCTGTTATGAAAGAAAAGGGATCGGGTACTCCAAAAAGAACCTAGCATTTCACAATATTGATTTTTAAAAAATTAAGGACAAGATTAATTTTCTTGTGCTCTTCTTTCTTTAATTTAAGCTACACAAGGGGAAGATTATGAGGTTGTTACAAAAGCATGTGTGCAGAGACAAGTGTGATTTATTTTCAAGTGAAAGTGTTCAAAATCCTGAACTGAAGAGAAAATCATATGAAAGGCTGCCAGATTTCCTTTTGTTCAAATGTTTTCTTATTAGTCTACAGAATCTCACTATAAGGAATATTTCTTAATATCCCTCATCTTCCATGCCGAGATCTTTTTTCCCCCCACAGTTGTCAGCCAATGTCAGCTACATTAGACCTGAAGAGAATGAATCATTCCAATGATATGGCATACAAGCAGCCCCACCCTAGGCAGTGGGCCAATAGTCAGCTATACAGATACACAAGAGTAAAAGAGAGTGTTCAGTAGAGAAAGCTTTACTTTGAAACAACACTCATGAAAACTGTCTTTCTTTCATCCTATAGGTCAGTGATGGCGAACCTTTTAGAGACCGAGTGCCCAAACTGCAACCCAAAAGCCACTTATTTATCACAAAGTGTCAACACAGCAACACGCGCGCCACCCGTGGCCATTGGTGAGCCCCCATGAGCCCCCCCATGAGCCCCCCTGCAGCTGTCAGTGCCCCCCATGACCACTGGTGGCACCCCAGCACCCCATGTCCACTGACAACTGCCCACACCCACCACACCTCACCATGGGCCTCCTAGCAACCTCCCCCAGCTTCTGCAGCCCGCTGTGAGCTATGAGGCAGGGGATTCCCGCCTCCCTATGGCTTTCTAGTAAAGAAATCTGTGCTGGGGCGATGGCGCGCGTGCCCACAGAGAGGACTCTGCGTGCCGCCTGTGGCACCCATGCCATAGGTTTGCCAACACTGCTATAGGTGTTGAAGGCTCATTGTACAAGGTACCCTAAGTCATCTTCCTTCACTGTGAGCCCACTGGCTGCCGTTCCACCAGCTGTTGCTGCTTCCTGTATCTGTTTCTAGCTACTTACCTAAAGAAAAAGTTGATAAGAGAGAAAGTAGCTAATGCTGCACCTCCTTTTTCTTGTGATCTTAGTTTGTCTAACCTGGGACAAAGAGACTGGGTGAGCCAGCTGTAGTATATGATATGGGATAGGAGGAATCTTGGCAGTAGGCCCTCTATAATGTTTGTGAACCATGACAGATGGTCAACCATGCCCACATCAGTTGCTGGTCCTTCACCCATGTGTCTATTCTGAAGAGAGGTTCTTATTAATTCAAATGCTACCTTACAAGCTTCTGATATTTTAATTCTCCTTATCAAAGGATCTTTCTATTATAATTTCTGGAGTTATATTTTTCTTGCCAGGCCAATATGCCTTCTTCAATGCTTTTCCTTTTTATTTTCTTCTTTCCTTATGATTCATTTTGCTGCTTAATGGTTCATTTCTGTGAATCATTTCTTAATTATTAATTCTCATATGAGACATATTGTGGTTAAAACTTCTGGGAATCGTTTGACCTGGAAAGCATTTGGTATGTTTTAAGGCTGGATTAATGAACAGAGCAGATAGTTAAGATTTAATGACTATGAAACGTTATTAAATAAACTCAATGAAAATAATGGTCATTAATCATAAATATCAAACAAAAGTGGATGAGTTCTATGCATTCTTCCTTTCCTGCTTTTTGTACCACTGTTCTGGAGAACCTAAACACTTGCACATTCTTGTGGCATTTTGATTGATTTAGACTGGTTTTCACTTTCCTTTTTGTTCGTATATCTAGGTATAGCTCTTCTGAATTTGAGATCACAAATTATCAGTTTGAGCTCTGGCTTTGTTTTAAGACCATGATATGGTTTATTGCTGGCTTCCTGATTTTTTTTCCAAGTGGAAACACAGAGACCACACCATTACGGCTAGGATTAGCATAGCTTTGTTTGTTCTGCGAGCTGAATTCCTCAACAGGATCAATATCCCCCTGCGCTGAGCAAAACATGCTTCGGTTTGGCATGAAAATATTTTATGTTGGCGGAGTACTAAATCCACAGTAGGTGAGTCATACCTGGGCCTTGTGTGTGCAAATAAAGTGTAATTATGTCAAATAAATGTATATGCATTTATCTGACAAAAAAAGAGAGACTGATTGACTTTGTGCAAGTTGAGAAAGGAAGAGAGAGAGGGGGGAGTGGAGAGAGGAAGGAAGGAAGGAAGGAAGGAAGGAAGGAAGGAAGGAAGGAAGGAAGGAAGGAAGGAAGGAAGGAAG
>JANHFO010008041.1:0-19506 GCA_032468095.1 Pareas carinatus | reverse complement strand
GGTCTCCAAACTTGCTGACTGGGGAATTCTGGGAGTTGAAGTCCACAAGCCTTAACGGGACCAAGGTTGAAGACTTCTGCTCCAGAGAGTTCTAGTGAATTCCATAGATATCCCAATGGGTGTTTTGTGGCAAAACTCAGTTATTCAGAGTTGTTTTATATATAAATTGATATTGGATTGATTGATATGTTTCTAAAGCGAGCAAGCAACACCATCAACTCCCCAAGCAGTGAAAAAAAACACCGCAATTGTCTAACGTGCAAGCCCGTAGACTTATCAGTGAGAAGCCTTATTGTTTTTGTCAGGTTAGCTTTTCTGAACAGCAGCTGTCTAAGCTGTGTTGTGCTTTCTGGTGTTGAGGCGAATGGAGCACTGGGCCTTCCCTGCCGTTGAGAGTGCCAGGCTAACGGAGCCTACCTAACAGATGATCAGCGCCCTGTGAGTAATAGACTCCTCATTTAGTTTTAATACATTTTGCATAGAGAGCAATCAACCTTCATCAGTCTTAAAGATAAATTGGCTTAGCCAGCTAAATTTTAAAGATATTAGTCCAACAGCAGTCACATCAATCATAACGTTTTCTTAATGATGGTAAAATTAAAATATACTCTTGCTTGAAGAAGCCAATGGAGCTTTAATATTCACTGGCCAAATCATCCCCCAAAATTAAAGGGAAGCTTAATTGATGTTTTCTAAAGCCAACTCAAACAGTAACACTTCTTCTTAGTTGTCCCTATGTATCTTCTGTGTTCTATTAACACGTACAAATCCATCCGTACCACTTCTGCTCTTTGCTAGCATGAGGGTAATATGCAAGTGTCTTTCCTGGGCTGTCAGTCTTCCATTTTATTGCCTAGATTAGGAAAATCATTTACCATTGACAAAGCTCCGAACAGCATATGAGGGACATCTTTCCAGTGTCTTTCTGCATTTTATTTTAGTATGTTTGAAAAAAAATACGAGAGAGAATATATCCATAGTTGTGGAGAAAGTAAGACAAAAGCCTAATTAACATTCTATGGCATCAGTAACTTTTGAATTTGAAACATCCTGATTTGTAGCTCACTCCTGTAGTGATTTTGGTACACTAATGCCTGCTTGAGCCAGAGAGCGACATAATGAAAACTGGGCCCTAGAGCTGGAAACAAGACAAATGGCCATACCTTGGTCAGTGCACGGCAAGACTTTCAAACAGCATATGAAGATAGAATAATGTTTTTATGAGGATATGGCATTTTCTTAAAAGAATACCAGTGTTTCCATATTTAAGTGGTTAGGAATAATACAGCCAAAGTAATACAAAGTGAAGCTTTCGCATTGCATTGTTGACTTTTGCTGGCATCTTCAGTATATACTGTCATTTACTTTAGGGAAGATTGGAGAATCTCACAAGGTTTAAGGTCCTGCTACAAGAGAGCCTCTGCCTGGCAGAAAAATGTAGAGATGTAAAAAAGGAGAGATTGATGGACCCACAGCGAGAGAGAGAGAGAAAAAAACACCAGGAGGATATTATTTTCTACTGCCAGGAAGTAACAAGCTTGAGTTTAAGAGTGTAGATCTAAAACCTATATAAATTCACTGTTGACAGCCAACAGAAGTAAACATTTAACTCTGTTGCTGCATTGGATTTATAGGAGCGAGCTGCACACCTACCCTCAACTTAGATTAACGAATCCCCCTATTTCAGCATTCTACTTGTATGCCCCATTTCATTTGAAGGCAGAACAAGAGTAAACCCATTGGCTTCTGCCTCCCACTTCCCAGTTTTCCATTTCTACTTGCGTTGTTTCCATTTTAAGTTGGAAAGAATGATCTGCATTAAAGGCCCTTCTCAGTATGTGGGTTTGGAATCGTAGAAAATCAGAATTCTGTTTGTAGATGGAGCTTCTCAAGTAAAGGTGGCATGCCGCAGCAGCCGTTAACCTTTCTCATTGTGAGGTTCAGAGTGAAGCCCATGGACTCGGCCTCATTTTTGCCCTTATATGATTGTAATTGTGTGCTTGTGTGTACCCACGTAGGACTTAGGAGGTTTTCACATTCTCTTCTCAGTATGATGTAACTATTATGTACTGGTCCATTCATATCAAACTTGTGCAACGGGGAGGGGGATAGCAAAGCCTTTGTGTTATGTTCCAAGAATAACTATGAAAGATTCTATTGTGACTCAGTTCTTAAGTATATCTCTGAATAGAGGTTGAGACGAGTTGCAAAGTTTTACAGATTCTTTCTCCCCCAAATTTGAAGCGTAACGGGCTGGGAATATGGCAGGGCTATCTCTATCCCGATGCTGGTTACTGTCTCAGTATGTGCAAAACTCAAACCGTTGAACTAATATAAGAATAAGACTGAAGGCTAGAATGCAGACTACAACCAGGACTACCTGGCATAATATAGCCAGCACAATGACCTTGCTAAAATAAATACTACAATAAAATATGTATTAAAGTCTCAATTTCTTTTGCAAGACAAGTGAGGTCCTCCATATATTGTTATATTTGCCTTCTTAGATTGCCAGTTGCAGTTTTAAGGCAAGCTAATACAGGCCCTATGCCGCCTTAGAGTAATTAAGTAGCTTGGGTATGTGCTTGGTTCGAAAAGATTCAAAAATTCACTGGGATAGGTTTATACCTTTTAACTTATCAAAATTCGGTTGACGATCTTACTGAAATGTTGTTTTGACTAATACTTTGTTTAGCCTTTTCAAAACCCAGAGGTCATAAAGCATTGTATGAAACTCTATATGAAGCTAATTTAGATGTTACATTTCTTGCCACGTGAACAATCTAGCATGATAAGAAACGAGAGTGGAGGTTTGTTCTCCTAGCTTGCGGTTGGTTTCCAAACGTTTTGTTACCAGGCTAGGTAACATCTTCAGCGGAATTGAGGGAATGGCAGTGTGGATGTTATCCTGCTTATAAGGGCTTCATGTGGTCAGTAGATCTGGTGATGGGAGGTTCACGTCTGGTGAAGGTCTTGTGATGGATCTTATGAGAGAACAAACCTCCACTCTCATCCTACACCCAAGCTACAGATAATCGTTATTATTGCAAGATGAGAAATTATGAACCTTATGAATAATCTAAAATCAGTAGTGTATTAAAAAAGAAGAAGTCCAAGCTCTAGGTTCATCCCCAGTTCTGCTACTGGTTGTGATGCTGAATTTGCCACGAAGGAAACTACTGAAAACAAATCCTGGAGAAATTTTGATTAGACCTTTCCCACTTTGGTAGAAACAGACTTGAGATAGTAATTGAACTGGAGTTTTATGGTTTTGATAGCTGCTGAGATATTATGTCCACCTTTAGTTAGGAAAGATGTAACTGGCTGTTGCACTACAATGGTGATTCTTATGCCCTCCATAAACCTGTTGCAAAGAACAGTAATTCCTTGCAAATATTTGTAACTGAATATATGATATTCATGTCTATATATGCCATATATAATTTGAAGACATTTTAGCAAAAATCTTCACTTAGATCTTTTTATAATTAATAGGAAGAAATTCCTGCCTGCCGTACATAACTAAGACTGAGATTACTGTTCTTATTGTTATAAAACTTTGAAATAATATTAACAAAAAAAAACTCCTTATATGCTACCCAATTCTGAAATGGAACTTGAAATTTGTAATCCCCAATTACACACCAATACTGAAAAGAATAGGAAAGTAAGTGTTCAGACAAATGTTTCAGATTTTTTGTCTTTTTCTTGATGTGGGGTGTGTAGTTCCACCACAATAGATTTTATTCCCTGTAATTCAAGTTGCACAATTACATACCCGCCTTGATCATCGGCACACAATAAATGTGGATGTAATTGAGGCTTTATATACAAAACTCATCCATTTTTTCTTCAAGTTAGCAGAAATAAATTCCGAACACAAGTTGTTATTTATTAAATATTTTTTATCAGTCTCTTCAGTATGAGTTTCTTGCAAACATATCATGGTTCACTTTTTTCAAATAATGAAATAACATTTTTTTTCCTTCGTGGGGAATTTGCCCCATTAACAGTCCACGTCAAGATCTTGCAATCCATCCTTTATATCAGATAGCAATTCCTGAAAATTGTATCTGGCTACAGAAATGTTACTATAAAGCTGGTTGAAAAGGAGAAGTAATTGTGGCTTAATGGAGAAGGTACCAAACATTTTCTAGAGCATCTCTGTAGAAATGCAATAAAAAAAACTGATTTATAATCCATGTATACTACCCATAGGAACAACTTGGGCAAGCTTGTTTTAGTTTTATGATAATTACAGTACTGATTCCAGGTAGACTGACATGGTTAGAATCCAGTCATCTTTTCTTTCAAAAGTTTATTGCCATCTTAATCAGTCCAGTAGTTTCCCTAAAACATATGTAGTAAAGTTTGATGATAATACTCAACAGGCTGATTGGTTAATACTGAACAGAATATAGTTCGTGGGATGTAAGCTTTATGATTGATAGAAAGGTAGAATGTATTGAAGCCCACTGATCTTTTAGGTTTGATTAAATTGGGTGGTAGGAAACTAGCTTCCAGAACCTTCCTAAAGTTTGAGCTATAAAACTATGAACTTCCAAAGGAATAACTATGCCACTTTGGGAGATCTGGGTAAAAAAAAAGAGACAGTAGTGATTAACGCTAAAAATAAACCACTATGAAATGAGCCACTCAGTCTTCTGCAATTGCTTTTATAGTTGTGTTCTTATCTTCCAACAGTTTTTCTGAGCCCTTATCCATCGAGCTGTAGCACGAGGGTCCTGCTAAGTATGATCTCATGCCAAGCTTAGGTTTCCAGCCCCTACTTTTGTGCCCTCTTTGGCTCTAACGTGAATGTATGTTCATACTTCTATGAATCGAGTAAGAGTGTACATGCTTTGTGACTCTTTGCATCTTTTGTTAGAAAACTGGCTCTGTAAATGAATCCCATGGCTTTGGGCTCAGCAGGTAAAGGAAGAAGGAAGTCTGTTAGTGCTTGAGCCTAATCAGGCTGGCAAGAGCAAGTAAAGTAGGGCAGCATCGCACATTAGCTACAGTGTAATTGAGCTCTTTGATGGTCAGGGCGCTGCAGGAGAGGGTGCCAAGCGGAGCAGAACTTTTGTTGTTAATTCAGTCACCCATGGAAGCTGTAAAGCTGTACATCTCTGCATCTTGGTGCCGAGAGAACTGAAAAGCCCTTGCAAGCAGCCTTATTCAGTCCCTGCCCTTGGCCCTAGTCTGCAAACTTTCAGGCCTTCTGTCTGCCACTTGATTTCCCTTTTCTCTTTCTTTCTTTGGTTGGCTTTCTTCCCCATGCACTATAAAAAGCAAAGCTCCCATACCGTTTGAACTAGGCGGCTGTGAGTGAGGGCTAGCTCAGAGCTGTGTGGCTGTTACCTTTGTATTCCAGATGAAACTGCCAAGCTCCGTGGGACAGAAGAAGATTAAAGCCTTGGAGCAGATGCTGATGGAACTCGGAGTAGGTGAGTAAAGAGGGCAGGGAGAGGGAGAGACCCATGGAGCAGTGCCTTTGTAGTCAAGATGGGCTGTTTTTCCCCCTAGTCATGCAGCCAGTTCCTTCAATAACATGTGAATGGGTTTGAAAATAATACGTATTTTGTTTCAAGGGAAAAAAGAAGGGGTAAAAACCAAAAGACGACGCAGAGGATTTTAAAAAAATACCTTTCCAGTAGAAAAATATTCGAATAGCCTTTGTCGTTTTCTCTCTTGTGTGGATTCTTTTAAGGCATCAGAAGTTATGGAATAGTATTAGGACATAAGTCTCATCATGTAGGGAAAAGTACTTAGGAAGGAGTGATTGACCATTGCCCAAAAGATTTTGACCCCTTTTGGGTACGTTGCAGCTGTTATTTTGGACAGATCTGATATGGCCAGCACAAGGGTCTCCCTGGAATGTTGTGAATTCCTCCAAAACAAGGCTGGACCTGGATTCTACCACCTTCACATCCAGAGAATAGCAAGCGTCTTGATTCCTTGAGTCCCTTGGCTCTAGCAGTTAGCTTGAATGATGAACTATCTGATTGTTCCATTAGGGCCTTCATTGCCAGATGAGCTGGCATCTAAACCCCCTTCTCATACTGTTGAGGCTTGGCAGGAATCTGAAGGCAAATTCCTTGTGTGTCCAGTGGCCTGAAGCAATAGAGTTTGGGTTTAAATCTGTCTCTGACTTAGAACAAAACAAGATCATAGCAACACCGCAGCTGACAAGAGGTTCTGGGTCTCCCTTGTGTAAGTTTTCCTCTCTTGCTTTCTCTAGATTTGAACCCGATGCCAACAGAAGAAATTGTTCAGATGTTCAACGAGTTGCGGAGTGATCTGGTGCTGCTATACGAGCTCAAGCAAGCCTTTGCGAACTGCGAATATGAGTTGCAGATGTTGCGCCACCGCTATGAGGCACTAGCCAAAGCAGGTAGCACAGGACCTAGCACAGATGGCGGCTTGCATCCCAACGGACAGTCAGGCTTGGGCACAGAAGAAGGCAAGGGTGACACCAAGGAGCAGATCATCGATGTCGTGGGGGCACCCCTTACCCCTAATTCAGTGAGTATTATTCGGAAGATCTTTTTGCTATTGCCTGGTATTTAGTGTCTGAAGATGCGGCCTGTGGGGAGTCGCTTGAAATAACAGGTTGTCTGGGCCTTTGGGAGAGAAGCCGATTCTCACTCTCGGGCAATATACAGTCAATCAGAATAGAGCTGGAGGTCTTGTAGTCCAACCGCCTGCTCAAGCAGGGGACACTATACCGTTTCATATAAGAAGCTATCCAGTCTCTTCTTAAAAACCTCCAGTGATGAAGCACCTACAACTTCTGAAGGCCAGAAGTTCCACTGGTTAATTGTCCTGTTAGGACGTTTCTTCTTAATTCCAGGTTGCTTTTCCCCTTGATTAGTTTCCATCCATTATTTCTTGTCTCCCCGAGAACTGCTTTAAGAGAACTTTAAGTAAGAAGGGAGCAATATGGCATGCAGTCATGAGACCCTAGAACCAAGTTCATCTGAAGGCATCCAGGCCATCAGTATCTGCAGTGGATTCCAGATCCCCTCCAAATTAAATTTAGGGCCTCATCATCCTATTCTTTCATCTGACATTTTGTTAAATCTCCAACTGCTAAGTTTAAATTCTAGGATACAAACTTTGTTATAATGGGGCCAGTGAGTTATTAACTGGATTTGTGAGCAGGCTATTAGTCAGCTAGCCATTACGCCCTTCTTGCTCGTTGTAATGCAGCTATCCAGTGCGTTGGCATAATGGCATGCCACATTCTTTACCAAATGTTAGAGATTAAATTGGAATTTTAGCAGCTCATTCTGGGTGGAAGGAGAGAAATCACTCCTGGATATGGTCTAAACCATGTTGTTGAGCACCACCGCCCTGCCATTTTTGGGAAATTCAAATTTTCACTCCTGTCGGGGTTTTAGCCAATCTCATAATCGGTTCTTGTTATCCAGTACCGAGCCATTTTTTTCTGTATAGCAATTTTCTATTACAAAATGTTGGACTCTTGCACAGCACTGTATTTGCTCATCCTGGACTTGGAATCAGAGCAGAGAGAATAGCACCAAGAGGGCTAACATAATCTGGACTGCGATGTATTTGAAAGAAATATAATCAAGTCAATTCACTGCAAGGCAAGTTTGGTACCTGAAGGGCCCCCCGTTAAATACAGCTCTGACCTTTACCAGCTGGTTACACAAAGAGGACACAATTAGATTAGTTCAAGACAAAAGGTCAAGCGCATTCACACTGTGACCACTTTACACCGTCTTCAGAAAGGAAAAAAAATCCACCCATCAAGAAGGGGCAACTCAGAAAGGTTCACTGTTATTGCCAGGATAGAGAGGAAGGACATACAGGGGTTGGGGAGTGGAGAGGAATTCTCCTTTATAAATTTGGGGAAAGGAATACTCCATGGATTGTCTATTCTGCTCCTTAGGTAGCATATTGCAGAGACTGACCATATTTCACATACCTTTGGGGCTTTGGCTTAGGGAAGCCTCACCGGATAACAAATGGCAATCATTTGGACTATTTATTTCTATAAGATTGGCACCTAGGCTGGAGGTAATGCTGAGGAGATGGCCAGTTCCTAATATTGAAACCAGTTTTTTTTTCTTATATAAGGAATATACATTGGTGTGGGGGAAAGTTACTACAGGTGATCATTAAAACCTCATATTACAGCTGTTGTGGTGCCCTCTGGTCACATGACTGCAATTTCCCTGCAGGCTTCCCAGAAGTAAAGTCAATGGGAAGCTGAAAAATGTGTTTACCTGAGATCCTCATTTAACAACCCGTAAAGACTGTGTTTAACGATGGTAACTTGGATTGCTGGAACTGTTGTTGTTAAGCAGGAAGGTCATGTGGCTTTTTGACTTAATCAGATCACTTAATGGCAGATCCCAGTCCCAGTTAATGTTGTTCAGTGAGAGTTATCTTTATATTGATAGGGTAATTTCATAAGATTTGAGTGAACAAGTAGGCATTTGAGTGAAATAGATCTCAATGAGCAAATAGAAACAGAAAACTGATGTCAGAAAAGGACGTAGTGGTCCATCAAATCTGCCCTTTTGAGTTTTGTTATTTGTTTTCTTTTTAATTTATGTATTTTTTTATTATTATTAATAGCAATTATTTATTTATTTATTTTGTTGGATGACGGATGTGTATTTATCCCTTAACTCAGTTACTGATGCTTGTCCCACTGTCCAAAACTCCAGATGTTTTGCCATGGTTAAACATGAGAACTAGTTATGGTTAGAGTATGATGGCTATGGCAGTGGATTCTTATCCTGGTTAAATTTTGAATCTCTGGAGTGAATTTGAGTACTAAAAGTAAAGTATGCTCCACATTGCTTCAGTGACAGATGGTGACTATGAATTGTGGACTGTGAGGGATTCCAGATGTTTAGCTGTTTTTGTCTTCTGAGCAAACGTTGCAAAAACCCGTCTTTTACCAAAGATATTGCTACATAACATGGATGAGAGTCTGCTTCATCAGATGTGTGGAGTGGAGACATCCCGGTTCAGACAATGTCTGAGGCAGGCATTTGGGTTTATCTGGATATCGTCTAAAAGTTCTGGTTTATATTTTTTTCTTGTCTCTTCACTTGACAACACTTCCTTTCCAATCTAAAACTTTAGAAATAATTCTTGACCAAATTGGCCACATGCATTCTCAGATTAAAGCCATACAGGGTTGCTGCCAGTGATTTCAGCTGGCCGGAGGGCAGAATTTTGAGAGTAACTTCCCCCCCGCCCTAAAACAATTCAGATATTTTCATTGGGAGCAAGGTCCACTATTGGTGGTTCCCAGTGAAGGTCTTTTCCTCCCTTATTCCGACTGACCCAGAAAGGATGTTGCTCCGGGCCTTGAAGGGGCAAAAGGTGGGTTATAACTTGGAACAAATTAGTTCCAAGCACAAGTACAGCCAGTTACTCCAGATTAGGGCCTTTGATTTGCACAACTCAGACTCTACTTGCCCATCCATAATGAGTTGACTCTCCTCAGAATTCCTCACATCAGCCCTCTTTGTTCCCAGGCTCACAAGTCAGCCTATTAATGGGGAAACGAAAGGACCTTGTCTCTAAGAAGTCTTGGGTTCAGAGTCAGAATCATTTGACTTTTAAGCTGCCTTTATCTGAACTCCTGCTGGCTCCTTGTTTTCTCAGCCTACTTGAAAGTGCAAAGTTACATTGTTAACATCAAAAATCTTTCCTTTAAGGATGGAGTTAGAAAAGCTCGCTCGTGTCTCTATAAAATGTATGTCTCTGTCATGGCGGGGAGGGGGGGCGGTATGTATGTATTCTCATTTTAAAATAATTCCTTTCCATTAACAGCAAGGCAGGCGCCCAGATTCTTGTAAATTATAACGTAGAACATTTTTTTTCTAAGCAGTTTCCGTTTTCGCCCATAGCGACAGGAAAAGCCAAGCTAGGGAAGGTGATTGATATGAATTTGTGACATATGTGAAAGATTGCTCTTTTGCCATATCAAGATTATCAAACACATGCACTCGTCCCCATTAATTCAGCAGCCTCACTGAGTAGCTGTGAAGTTTCCGTGCCTTTGTTTTCAGATTGTGCTGGCTATTTAAAGCATATCTTTTGACCTCGTTTCCTCAAATGCCAGCAGGTACCACTTAAACAATAAAATGATAAGTCTGCTTTGTTGAGTCCACCAGGAGCCTGCTGTTTCAGAGAATAGTACTGTGCATTCCTAAGAAGTAGGTGCTCCAATCCACGAGAGCCACTTTAGTGTAGCACAGGGGTCCCCAACCCCGGGTCTGTAGGCCGGCACCGGGCTGTGGCATGCCAACAGTCAGGCTGTGCAAACAAGCCAAGCCCCGTTCGCAAGATGCAGGCAGCATGTAAAACCACGCCCCCTCCAGTATTGTGGGGAAAACGTTTTCCATGGAATCAGTCCCTGGTACCCAAAAGGTTGGGGGCCGCTGGTATAGCAGTTAAGGCGTCAGGGTAGAAACCAGGAGACCATGAGTTCTAGTTCCATCTTAGGCATGAAGCCAGCTGTGTGACCTTGACCCAGTCAGTTTCTCTCAGTCCTGGAAAGGCGACAGAGGCCAATCATTTCAGAAAAACCTTGTCAAAAAACCTGCAGGGACTTATCCAGGCAGCCTCCAAGAATCAGACATGATGCAGTGGAAGAAAAAAAAGCGGGAGAGGATGGGATTTATTTATTGAAGTTCTTAATCATTTATGTCACACGTTTAAAGCAAGCCTAGACGGAATGAATGAATGAATATTCCAAGAGACCTAATTACGGATTTCTTCTCTTCCTGATTAGTCACTGATTTTCTTTAGAAAATGATTTTCATTCATTTTTTAACCCATTGGTGCTCTGTAATCCTTGGTCATATCAGTAAATTACTCAGTTTCCTCCCATTGGCCTCTTGATTTCGAGCAACTGAAATATTATTTTAGGCACTTGGTAGTCCAAATGAAATATCTACAAGCCCTTGCTAGGGCAGTGGAAGTAGAATTCCTATGGAAATGCAGTTTGCTTAAGAGGGAGAACATGGATCAGCGGAGGAAATTATGTACCTGCCAGATGTGTAGTGTCCCCTGTCTTTAAGCAAGCTGGTGTCATATGTTCCCTCCATTATTCAATATGAACAAGCCACAAGTAGCCATCTTTTTCATGCTATGGCTTTGGCTGTCAGAATTATACTTGTCCTTTTTTCATTTGTCACTGTAATGATTTATTAAGATCAATTGGCTTCCTTTTCTTGTGGGTAGCCTCGAGTAAGCTTGTATTCCACCTGTTATGTTCTAGTAACTACTTAGGAACTACATGTAAGGCTTTCTCCTGCATTTTTTGTCTGAAAGTATGACGTTTTTTGTTTTGTAAGGTTTTTAATTGAATCAGGGATTTTTGCCTGAGAAACTGACTCTTCTGCTTCTCGTTTGTTTCTTATTGGAACAGAGAAAGCGCAGGGAATCTGCTTCCAGTTCCTCATCTGTCAAGAAGATGAAGAAGCCATGAGCAGCGTAATGGGCCAAGTTCAGGATTTTGGAAGACCAAGTTACTGACTGCAGGTGCAAGTAGGAGCTGTCTCCCCATTCTGTGGTAGAGACCATGATGTCGAAGGATTTTGTTTGCCTTTGCTTACATCAGGAAGACGGGTGTTTACTGCCCTGGTAAAGAAGAGGTTGAGCTCATAATTCTGAATTAATGGTTGCTATGATTTTATTGTATATTTTATTCCGGAGTTTTGTAAATGTTGATGTAAATATAGAATCCTTAATCTCTTGTTCCAGAATCAGTAGTCACTGAGAAGGAAGGGCAGGAGGCTAGACACATGTCAACAGGAGTTGGGGTTGCATTTTGTGCTAGAAGGGGCATGGGGTGGGTAATTGAAGTTATGGTAGACATGTATCACATTATCAATAGAGAAAACCGACCCCTGGTTGATCTGTAATTCTAACCACCTCCTCCCATTCTCATAAAGTTGACATATGTTTCTTTGTGGTTTAGCAGACCATCTTACAGGATACCCACAACCTAAATCGTTTCCCCAAGGTTTCATCTTGTTAAAGAAGTCTTGCTTTAGTTTTAGGATCATTATCTGATGGACTGAGAGAGACTCCTTTTGCTATTTAGAACACCCACTATCTGTCAGATTAGTGTGCAAGTACATAAAACATTGGTCCAGCCATTTCTAACTTCATGCTCCCTTAAATGGGTTGGGATTTCCAGTCAATATAAAATAATTGTTCTTAAGGATCCTCATAGCACAATCCTTTCTATTTATTGAGAAGCAAATTCCTGTGTTCTGCATTGATATTGAGAAATGTGAAGATCTAATTTTTATTGGAATGCTGTTGACGGCCCAGTTTTCATTTGTACCATCTAGAAGTGCTGTCTGGTGTGACAGTTGCATCAGTTCCTCTGAAGTAGTGAGCTAAATAAATGCTGGTCATTCAAAAAAAAGCATCATTATCCCACAGTTGGGCGTAGCTTTGGTTGGGAGAATTAAGTAAGGACAGACCCCCCCAAAGCCAAATATATATATAAAATAAGAGCTACAGTGATCAGACAGGCTCTTTGAAAAAGTAGTTATGGCATTTTCTTAGTAGAACAAATTATGCAAAATAGAAAATACCTGCATTTATGCCTAATACATATAGATCAAAGAATTCTAGTTTTGTTACTAACACAGAATATACTCAGGATATTCTTTGGAAATGGAGGAACTCATGGTTGTGTGATTTAGCCCTGCCTTGGCAATACGACTTAAATATTTACTAATAAATCAACACTATAGACTCTGCTTTGCTAGCTATGCCTGAAAAGCTAGCTCTAGCTTTTTAATGGCTGAATGTCCCTGTTGCTACATAGAAAGATGCTTCCTCCCCTTCCCTTTTGAATATTCATCTTCTTTCAGATACATGTCAAAAGAGGACTATGACACCTCTGGTCTGCAGCTGTCAGGCCTAACTCATGTGCTTGCCTCTTTTTCCCCTCAAGTGCAACTGGGAATCAATAGTGCATGACAACGCCCTTTGATTTACATTCTTGCTGGCAGAAAGAAAGGTCAAAGGCCAAGTTCTTCGTTTTCATAGAAAACTAATTAGAGGACTCCATCGACACTGAATCAATAAAACTGATCAGGTGATTACACAGAGGGAGCCATTAAAATCCCTGTGACCTTTGATCCTGAGTCCCTAACCTGAGAAGGAAGAGACTTGGTTACATTCCCTAGTGCCTTGGAGAGCAGAACCTGCAAAGTAAAGATGGACTGGCCCGAAGGGGAGGAAGCACGGACTCTGCCTGTCGTGGGTTCATCTGCTAATGCTCTCTTGTATCTCTATTGGCAAAATCATCTACAGGAATTTTTGCCCTAGGTGAACTAAAAAACTCTAGATCATGGAGGGAAAAAAGAACACTTTGAGACTAAGCAATCATTTGATTATGAGAACACCGATTCTAAACAGTCATTCAGTATTGTCTTCCTACACCTAGTGAAGTTTCCATTTATCATTGCTCTCCAAATCAGATCTCATGTAGCAATCAATCAACAGATGCTTGGCAATTCAAGTGTTGAGACTATTCTAAAACTGAATCACTGCTTTTAAAAACCCTATAGTTCTTGTCCAGGCTGTACTCTATATCAGAGGTCTCCAACTTGGTCCCTTTAAGGCTTGTGGACTTCAGCTCTAGAACTAATGCAAAAAATGTGCACATGTAGTCCTACACTTAGCAATAATTCATTTAGTGATCATTTGACATTACAACAGCACTGGAAAAAAGTGATTTATGACTGTTTTTCATAGTTGCAACCATTGGAGATTCCCCCGTGGTCATGTAATCAAAATTCAGACACTTGGCAGCTGGCATGTAGTTGAGCATCCGGGGTCACATGATCACATTTTGCGACCTTCTGACAAAGTCAATGGGGAAGCCAGATTCAGTTAACTGCTGTGTTACTAACTTAACAAGTGCAATGAGTCACTTAATAACTGGCAAGAAAGGTGGTACAGTGGGGCAAAACTTACTTAACAACTGTCTCTCTTAGCAACAGGCATTTTAGACGTTATCATGGATGTAAGTTAAGGACTATCTGCATTGCTTATACAAGCATTGATTTGATTGAGCTTTCTTGATAGTATAATGCAAGGGTGTCAAACTCAATTTCATTGTGAGCAACTTGGACTGCTGCCACAACTACTGCAGGCCATCCTCCCCCTTCCCACGGCCATTGGTGCCCCCCTAGGGACGCCGGCAGCAGAGGGGGCAGGCAGACACCAGTCGGAATGCTCACAGCAGGTCGCGGGGAGGGGCGAGGGTCAGTGAGACGTCCCGCCTCCACAGCCTGCCACAAGTGTTCTGGCGATTGTCCAGCCAGCGTCATCCCCCCCCCCCCCCGGCAGCCTGAATCGAAAAAGAGTAGTCCCCTTTCTCATAGTCTCCCCTACCAAAGAACTTAGGAAATAGATATTGATCCCCAAAGGCTTAAGTATTTGTAAAAAGAAAAAATAGCATGCACGCAAATATATTTCAGAATGAAGCAAATGTCTACGCAGAAACTGCCAGCCGTTTTGTATTTAAAGAGGCTTCAGAAGAAGGAGGCAATACACCCAACAAGAGACTGTGGTGGGCAAGTTCATGCCCAAACCCTTGCAGCACATAAGAGCCAAGTTCCTTTCCCCCAAACTTTATTCATGTGGCACATTTACAGCAAGGATGGGAGTAACGAGCCAATGAAGAGGTCAGGTTGGGGTTCAGCTGGAACATCCACACACCATGCATTATTATTGGGAAGGCCCAGTGCCTGTATCCGCTCACAGCCTGATTGCGGCAGGAGCAGAGCCCTCTTGGTCTGGCTCCCAAGTTGATGGCAGCTGGTGCCTATGCCCCTGGGGGTCCATTCAGCAAGGGCCAGGGAAGGCTATTCTGTCAGGAAAACACTGAGCTAGGAGAAGAAGAAGAAGTAGGTTGTTCCTCCTCCTCCTATACTGGCGCGGGGCCATTGGGAACTGGAGGGAAGAGTAGGCCATCTCTCTCAGGCAGCCCACTGGCTTCAGCCATTGTGAAAAGGGAAATTAGTCAGATTGTAAAGGGAAAAGAAGAGAGATTTCAATCATGCAGATTGTTATACTGTACTGAGGCTGGGAATACAACCCCTTGGCTGGACAAGCAGTCTCGGGCATGTCCACTGCCTGCAATGGACCACATACTACATGATGGTCATGTGCAAGCACAGAAAAACACTTAAATAGGGCCCCTGACACTCTGAGGATGCACCAAGAGACAAGGGTGCAAGAAGCGCTGCACACTGGATGAGCATCAACCAGGACGCTCTAGCATGTCATCGCCCCTGCTGAATGAAATCCCAGGGATATAGGTGGCTTTTGGTGGGCGTGGAATACAGGCACTTCACCTTGAACAGAAAGAGCCGAGCGTCCTTAATCACATACAGGAGGAACCAGGGATGGGGCTTAGTGTTTATTTAAATCGGAAAGGGAGCGAGCAGACGGCTGCTGAAGAAAAGGGACTGTCTGGATGCTGCTCAGTCAATATTTAGCTGACACGCAGGAGACAACAGTAACAGATTCACACAGGAGAAGAGGGGCTTGACCGCAGCTCTTGAGATAGTGTACTCAAAATAAAGAGGGCAAGTGCCCGGAACATAGCCCCACGGTCTTGCTACAGGCGCAATTGTGAGCACAGAGAGAGAGAAAGAGAGAGAGAGAGAGAGAAAGACGCCAATGGGAATCAGAAGCCAACAAAAGGGAAAACAATCTACGTCTCTAACCATGTGGAGCAAGCGCCCTAGGGGGCCGCAGGCTGAACCAGGCCGGGCAGGCAGCTGGCCCTAGAGAGGGAGTCACTTCAGGCCTACACAGAGAATCCAGTTCCATATATACAGCCTCTACTGGCAGAACAGCAAAACTGACGGAGTCGTGGGGTTGCTCGTTCCTCTGTCCTCTTTCTGTCATTCGAATGCTCCAGCCCATCACACCCATGTAGCAGGAGCCGGCCGCATGCAGCCCTGTCCGGCCGGCCCCAGAAATCAAAAGGGCTTGGAGGTCTGCTTGAAGATGAACCCTCTGTGGGCCAGCGTCTTCATGATGTTAGCAATGTTCTTGCAGTCATCTAGTATCCGGAGAAAAAAAACAAAGAACAAATTTCACTTGTGGGTTAATAAAAAAAAAAACCATGCATGACCTTTCTAATAAAATTACTCTAGCCTATATGAGCATCTTGCCATTTAAACATGAGTATTATGATTACCGATATCCTATCTTTAGCACAGACAGCACAATAGAAAGCAATAATTGAAATGACTGAAAAGAATAACACTAGCAATTACTATGATTCAACATTTATACAAGGTATGCAATGAAGTAGGATAAATTCTAATCAAATAGTACAGAGCACATTTTGTCTAACAAGGGAAAATAGAGGAAGTATGCAAACTACTAAAAATGACAGTTACAAAATCTTCAACACTACAATGTACATGGACAATCTTGGTCTCTCTTACATATTTCCTTGCTCTTTTCATCCAATCAACATTTTATTTTAGTACATTAGAGGAAATTTTGAGCACGAGAGGAAGAGAGGTGGCAATTTAAAAATACTAAGAGAAAATAAACATATTGTATTTACAAAGGTATTGTATTTGATTTTTGTTTATTCTACTAATATTGGGAGAAGCTATCTGACATTTTAAAACAATTTGTAGTTCACCTTTCTTTTAGAAACCTTAAATTCAGTTCCAGTATAACATTTTGGGACAAGATATTTGGGACAATCTATATACTATGAAAGCCATTCTGTATGTAATTTCTATTAGGTGAAACAAGGCAACATAGGGCAACAATTTTGAATCAACATACTGCTAATGGCCTCGCCTAAAAAGAATGCATCCAAAATCTGGGAAGCATTGCTCCCCTGGGATTCAAATTTGGCAAAGTTGTGATCACTTCAGCACAGCTGTACCACTGTGCCCAGCCACAGTCACATGATCATCATTGCCAATGCTCCCCCACAGCTTCCCAGAGGAAAAGTCAATGGGGAAGCCGGCAGGAAGTCAGAAATTGCTCCTACTCCCACTGCCTTTTTGCGCACTTGTGATTATTCTGTTTCTCTGTTTAGGTAAAAAAGTATTTCTGAAACGGTGGCTCAGTGGGTCCCAGGTTGTCTAGTAAGGATATAAATCTGCCTTAATGTAATTATATTGCATCAAATTTGCTATATCAAACTTTAATGTAAGAAGAAAGAAACTTAAAATCTTGACTCAAAATATTTAGGGCAGAGATGGAGAACTGTTTTTGCATCGAGTGCCAGTCTCTTGGCAATAACAAACATGACCTGTATAATCAAGTCCAAGAAAAACACAACAGTATTGTCTTTTCTGGCCTACAGTCTTCTGAATGTCAAAATTCTCTTTCACTCTGAAAAGAGCTGCTGGGAACTATCTATCAGATGAATACGGCAAGTAAGTAATTTTGCAGTTTGATACATAAATACAGAATGGCCTTAGAGAAACCCTTTTGTGGCAGGAAATTGGTCAACTATCTGACCGTTGGATGAGACTGAAAACTCCAACAACATCCGTTTTTCCTCCATCTTTTTAAGAAGAAGAATTTTGGATGAGTTGCATATTTTTGCCCCCTTGCCTCTCAACAGTGTTCACAAGTGCTTGCAGCAACTGTTCAGCGGTCCCACACAGTGCAGACACCAGCAAGCGAAAGGGCCTGTTCCTCCTCTTATCCCACAATGGAATCTCTGTTGGTTTGTTGCCTTCTTCTGTTGGAGGTTGTTTACTGAAGACTAGGGGCATGGGAATGGATCCTACATTGCTAGATATCAATTACAAATATATTTCAGCTCTTGCCAAGTGGAAGAGCCACTGCTTTAAAAATAGCAAAAAGTAATTCTGATCTAATTCTCAGTTAAAACATTGACATGCTAGACCTTAGATTAGTTGTATATGTACAATGCCAGGTGAAGGTACAACACACAGCACCTGATATATTTTCTGCAATAGCAGAATTTGGAGAAAGTCTTGTAAGGTCAGCATCAGAACGACACAAATGGGACTAGCAATGTCAGAAACACCTGTCTTAGCCTGATCATGTTCAATCTAGACACTTCAGATTCCATGTTCAATAAAATTCACAGTAATTTTAAAGTAATTTTTCTTTTAAAAACGCTCAGATTACATAATTTATATAAATTAGAACAAGTACAAACTGGTGACGGAGTGAAAGCAAAAATGTCCTTTTCAACTCAAAAATGCTACAAGTACAAAACGCCTGGTTCATCTGCCTTTGATTTCTTCCCTTATAAATGTCAACAATTACAGCTAGAAACGTGATTTAAAACCTAGACTTGATATTTTATAGATCTTAAATTATGAATTATGTAAAAAATAGCTAAACCAGTTTGGGATAATAACCACAAATATTTGTGTTAAGCACACACAAGTTCAGAACTTTATAGTAAGCCCTGTTAACTGCTTTCCTCACACTTAACAGTGGAAGAATAGTAGCAGTTAAAGCAAAAAAATTAGGACAGAAATATGGACAGATACAGCAAACCATTTCCTTCTGAACTAACAGGGAAACAAGACTTGAGCTGATTTGTGTTACCTGGACTAAACGCAAGCAGAGTTTGCTAAAATAGAAGCAAGGCTTAAATTGATTCTTGGTGTCTATATTTCATGTTGAAAATTGGCTTGTAAATCCATGTTTTGATCTATGGTGGCCGTCTCCTTAAGAAAAAGCAAGAGTAAATGTGTAATTTCTCCCTTGACAGCACACAGTGGCGAGGCGATCCTTCTTCCCGCTCCCCTCCGACTTGGGACAGCTCCGCTGCCTCCCATCAGCACTCTTTCTTTCTCGCCCCACGCCTTGATGTCTCCATTTCATTAGTGTGCGCCCATTCATCACGCTGTTACCGTAAGGGTGACTTTGCCCACTTGCATGTGGCAGGCAGGGCCTGGATGACATGGGGTGGCGATGCCACTCTAAAGGGGGAACGAAGTAGAACACACACACACACCTGCTAGTAAATGGATGTTGTGGCAGAGGGACAGCTGCATCATTACTGATGTGTAAATGATAAAGCAGTGCCTCTACATCCATCTCTTAACTGTAAATTCAGGGAGTGCTTTATAATCAAGCGGCAGCGATAATAATGTGAAATTAGGTCTCTCTATCAAAGGGGGGAAGGCCTTTTAATCACGGCTTAAAGGGTGCAAGCGCTGTTTATCATAATTGAACTGTATCCAGGCTAATTGTGGCCATATTTCACTGTCTAGGAGACAGGCACACTGTCTGAGGAATGAACACCAGGGGCCGAATGGAGCAGGAAACTGCTGTCCTACCAGTCTTGGCCCCAAAGTGATGGCACTTCACTATTCAGGGAGGATATCAACAGATATTCAGAACATCTCCATCGCTTTCCTTCTGATTAACCTATATAGTGGCTGGTAACACAACAGAGAAGCAGCAGAAAAGGAAACTGCAATCTTGACCTACAGAATGTTGCAA
>JANHFO010008039.1:0-17280 GCA_032468095.1 Pareas carinatus | reverse complement strand
GCTTTTACCTTTTTACAAGTCCACCAAATATGAAAATAAGTAGCATCAACACAATCGCATCTCCAACATTTTGCTTGCACATTTGAATACATATTAGCTAACTTCTTCGGATCTAAATGCCATCTATAAAACATTTTATAAAAGTTTTCCCTGAGATTCTGTGCCTGGGTAAACCTGACATTAATCACCCAAATTTTTTCCCAAGTATCCAACATTATAGGTTCCTGAATATTTTCCGCCCATTTTATCATACAATCTTTAACCGATTCTGTTTCTGAATCTATCTCAACAAGAGGTAGACTCTTGATGTGGATGGAGATAAGGTCTTGCATTGAAACGAGTCTCACGCTGCTGAACCTCGACATGGACGTATAACAGTAACTGTCGTGGCTTAGTCCAGAATTGATTCCATAACTTGAAAAGAGGTGTTGCATCTGTTTCCAGCGTCACTTTAGTAGAGTAGGAACAGGCTATGAAACTTTTCTGAAATGTTTGTCTGCCAAAGTAACTTTTCATCGCATGATGTCTGTGCTGAAGTCACGTGACTTTCCTTAGCTCTCTTTGAGAGCCCTTTCTTTCTGTAAGAAGTATTTTAAAAAAAGCATTAGTAGAATTATTTTCAGACTGGATAAAATCAAAAGATGCCGATTCTTTTTCACGAAGTTTGTTTGCCTAGCAAGGAGCGGAGGACGTCCGCAGCCCACACCTGACATCCCGTCTGCCAAGCCCAGATAATGTCCTGCTAAAATTGGTGAGAAAATAGACGAAGCTAAATGGCAGTGTGTGTGTGTGTGTGTGTGTGTGTGTGTGTATACACATATTCCCCCTCCAAAATAATGCTAGGAGGCCTTTGGGAGAGAAGACACCCTTCCATCTATTCCCATCCCCAAATTTGGCTGAAACCTTTCTAAACAGCGATGCGACTTCTGCCTGTTTTGGGGGCGGGGAATCAGTGTGGCCGGCTCCCACCCCTCCAGCCAGGCTTGGCTGCTCCCGCTCCCCTATTTAGGCTAGCAAAAGGGGGGAAGGAACCTGCGCCCCCTCTGTTCTTGTTCTGTAACCCCCATGATCTCTGATGGTCCAGCAGAAGGTCAGGGTGTCCAGAAAAGAGCCTCCCCATGGACACATGATCAAAACCCGAACCCTCAACCCTTCAATCGTATTTGTGACTCGACAAGCAAAGTCGGTGGAGAAGCCGGATTCCCTCAACGGCTAAGTTAGCCCATTTTTCACAGCTGCAGAGATTCACTCAGCGAGCGGGGCAAGAAAGTTAGTAAAACAGGGCAAAGCTCACATTGAGAACTGTCTCCCTTAGCAACAGAAAATGTGGGGCTGGAATGTGGTCGTAGGCCGAGGCCTGGCTCTCCCGGCTAAGAGGCCGAACAGCTCCGGAAGCAGCGGAGGGGAACAGTGCCAGCCTTGGTCCTGGGCCGAGGGTCGCTTTCCTTTCTCTCCGGGATGTTCAGGCTGCTCCGTTTCTTTTTCTCTCCCTTTTCTTGGCCTGGAAGAGAACCGCTTTGAACAGTGATTCCCAGCCTTGGGCCCGGAGGCGCAACTTCCCTGCTTGGTCATGTTGCAATTAAGCACCCTGTTCTTCGTGTAATTAAATATGGGCCATTGAGGAACTAATTTGCATTAAGGTTGTGACTCGCTGTAATGTTTATGTCTCGCTAAGCAGTCCGGAAAGTCTTTTCTCCGCTTTTTCCCCCTTCCTCTGCAGCCAGTTGCGTTGGATAAGGGAGCCGCTGAGAAAATGGTGATGGAATGACGTGAACGACCCCGTATCGCCCAACCAAATAAAATCTAATTTATTTATAGCGTTTTTATCCTGCCCTTCAAACAAAAGCTCCCCAAGTGGCTTACGTATAATCAATGAAAAACGCGCCGTATGTTTGCAGCCTTGGGAACAGAAGAGATAATCCAGAGCGGGGAAAAGTACACGGAGAACGATGAGATAAGGACCCTCTTGCCCTCCCCTCATTCCTGGGCTTGAGCAGGAGCCACTGCAGGGCCGGCGCTGGGCCTTTGAGCAGAGGGCTTCCTTCCTCGCTAGGGTCTAATTTGGCTTGATGAAAAGGCAGGCGTTGCTCTTCTTTCCGTTCACAGGTGACTGGGGAGCTTTTGTGGGGTTGGGACCACCGGTCACCCTTCTGAAGGAGACGCTGGAGCTCATCCCGTGGCATTTGCGAAGGGGCATGGTGCGGCCCAAAGATGCTTTTGGACCCAAAAGGGAACTGAACTTTCTAGGGTTTTTCCCCCTTTGAGAATGTTTTGCTTTTCATTCAAGAAGCTTCAGAACAGAAGCGAAATGAGTTCAAAGAAGACGAAAAAACAAAGAAAATCTTTTTAGAAAAGTACCTTTGGGGCAACCCTGACGTGGGTGATTGAGAATCTCCGTAGACGGCCTGATAGAGGTACTCCGGCCCTTGTTTAGCTTAGTTTTAGAGGATCCGGATGAGAGTTGGGAGGCAAAATGCTCGCATTGGGACTTCGCCACGAAAGCCACCTCAGAGCAGACCAGCATCAGTGGGGATGTCACGTTGTCCAAATTCAGCCAGTCTTGGAGTGTGTTGGGTGTAAATGGGTTGACCAGTCTTGCTTTGAAAAATATTTTTAAGAGAGGTACAGAGTGTTTCTGCTACCTAATCAAATTAGGTAATTTTGCAAGACAATGCATTGTAGTCCAGGTTGAAAATTAGAGTTAAGGCATTGGTTTGAAATTGGCTAAAGGAAAAAAATAATCCAAATATGTGAAAGTGAGCAAAAGGATTAAATACACAGTAAGACCAACTAATATCTGAATGCAGATGGGTAAAATAGCTCCAGGAAATGGGTAACTGGGTAGAAGGAATTGGATTTAACTTGGAAAGTTAAGCAGATGGTCTTCGAATTACTGGCTGGATTGTTTTGATTTAATGTACAAATTAGCTGGAGAGTTAACCATCACAAGTCTTTTTGTGCTGAGGATAATTTGTGATTCATCTTCAAGTGTTTGAAATTGACACGGATATACTATTGGAGTTTAAAAGGGCAGGTTTGACAGGTACTAGACTGTTGAAACATTATTGAATACCAAAACAAATATAGGACTAGCCGAGCCACGTCATTCAAGTAATAATATTCGGTAATGTACTCTCGTTAAGCAGGATTTTTCTTTTCCCTTTCACTCGTGTCCTCAGTTCACAGAGGCTTCCCAGACAAGTACCTGAAGTTTTCTTGGTAAGTTTTTTTGAACTGGTTTGCCATTGCCTCCTTCCTAGGGCTGAGAAAAAGGGACTGGCCCGGGATCCATAATTCGGTCTCCCAGTTTCTAGTCCTGTCCCCTAACCATTATTCCAAAGTGAGTCTCAAATTTCAGTCTTCAGATATCATACCTTTTTATGCTGAAGAATCCATTAGTTTCCAAGGTTCCCAGTCAAGAAGCAAAGCTTTGGCAATGCAAAATTGGATGTGTGCAACTGATATTTTTCCCCTTTAGATTTTCATGAAAACCTAACTACTATTCGCAGAATTTTTTTAAAAAAACCAGTAATTCATTTATTTAATAGCTGAAATGGGGCTCAAATATCTTCATTTCTGAAGAAACCTGATCTAGATATATCTGCAAGATCTTTCCTCCTTTCCTGAAGGAATACGTGGCACGTTTCTGGAGTAACCATCGTTAGAAACTAGTTAGCTTTAATGCCTTGTTAAACTTTTCCAGAAAATGTGGATTTGCCCTAGAAACATGGAGAAAAAGGCATGGGATGCAGCCTGACTGTAGGAAGCCCAGAAGATTGAAATCGTACTGACCTGCCTTGCCAATTAGAAGATGGCTGTCAGTGTTAATAAAGTGGAAGGAATGCACAGTGGCAAAGGCCATAATTGGAGTGTAGACGGTTCTAGTTCAAACCTTGTCTCGTTTCTAAATTCACCGATGCCCTTCGGATAGGCAATTAGAATTAGGCAGCTAGAATCTTTTTCTTTAGGGAAAAGAGCTTTCGCTTCTGGAGATGAATTGGCCCATAATATTAGTCAGTAATATAATGGATGTGTACAACTTCTGTTTATATTAAATGGCCTTAAAATGGCATTGTTTTTAGAAATTCAGCTCAAATGCATATATTATGTAAAGGGAGATAAATTTAAGCACAAAAATATATAATCCTGAGAAATGGAAAAAATGGAGACTGTTGAACACCGTGGTGATTTCCCATTGTTAAGTGCTATAATTGACAAACTGTGATTACAATCCTAAAATACATTCATAATCATAAAGTACATTCACCATGTCATGTACATATTGGCTTTAACCGACAAACCGCGATTCTAATCACAAAATACATTCATAATCATAAAGTACAATCACCATGTCATGTTGTAAAGTACAATCATATCTCAAAACATTCATCATGTCATACAATATGTTTTTGTGCTAGGTATGTGAGCAGTCATAGAAATAGTAATAATCAATCTTCAAGTCAAACTGGGATACTAAATGAAACAGCTGTTATATATTGTAAGATGTAAGCAACCAGTTAACTGTCATACAAATAAGAGAATAGGTAATAGGTAGTAAGTAATAGGGAAGATGAGAAGGGTAATAATGACATATTCCTACTAGATAATTTAACAGTATTGTGGAAGTTAGTTGCTTAGCAGAATTGATGGCATGGGAGAAGAAACTGTCCTTGTGTCTGTCTGGTTGTTTTGGTTTTTCACAGTGCCCTGTAGCGTGGCATCTGGAGGGAAGAAGTTATTCTTATACACACTAATACAGCTGTAGACTTTGTTTTCAGGAAAAGTCTTGAGTTAAACTTTGTGGCTAAATAGACGTGGATTCACTCCAGAAGAGTCTCTTTCCATCCTTGTGCAAAATCTAATGCGATAATTGCTGCATTATACAAGGAATCCAAAATCTTGGATGGATGCCTACCGGTGAACTGATGTACTTTGTGAAAATGGCCAGTATTGGAGCCAGAAAACCAGCCTCTTCGATGCATGCTTGGATTAAGCAGCCTGACTCAGCACGGTGTGGACTTCAGGCCATGGAAACTGTGCGGAGGGGCTGGCGTAAGTGGGAGCTCTTCAGGTCAACTTCCACGCTTCTGGTGAGCTTTCTGGCTGATGAGAACTGACCGGATGCTTCTCTCGTGGGTGACAATGGCCCTCCTAGTCACCATTTTAAATTCAATTTCAATTCAGCACTATTCTTCTCAAGTGATGCCCCGTCCAGTTGCTGAAGCTTTCATGAGCTTTGGCACTTTGTCCACTTTCTCCGGGCATCCTGCAAAACCCAGAAAAACTTCCGCCTGTTAATAACCCTTGCTATTCAGAGAAGGTGCTAGGGGACTCCGGGTGTTTTGTTTCTCCCGGAACAAAGAAGACTCCCCTACTGAGAGAGGCCGGTTATCCCACCATCGTTGCACTGAGCAGTGGGTCCGCAGTGTTCAGAGGTTGCACTTCTTACGTTTTTTTGTTGTGGTGTTTTTTGAGCTGCAGCTAAGCTTGTTCTGATCTGTATGCAAACTCGGTATTCGTCTTCCTTTATCCCAACTCCGGACAATGAACTTAATGCAAGAGATTGTTTGCTTCCATGGGGTTTAATGGGAGCACAAACGTCCTTCCCGGGAGTGAATTAGCACAATCCCGGGGGTAGAGGGTGATGGGCATTCTTGTACCTGGGTCCTTCGAAGTTCCGTTCTGACCTGGTTAGATTCTCTCAGTAAAACCTGACAGGCCAAACTGGCTCTGGATCGTCTTCATTTCTGAGTAAACTCTGCCGTCCGTCCCCGTTCCCCCCAAGGCATTCTTCGGAAATAAAAATAGAGGAGGAGCCGTGCCTCGGTGCTTTCTTTGGAAATCTGCCATTTCATTTATCTTATTTTTTTATTTTTTGGTGACTGGCTGTGCCAGTTAGGGCAGACATTTTGGGGCTAGGCTAGTCTCCCAGGGCAGCCATGTTGCGAAGTGGCCCCACAGAGGCCTCCGAAGGATGCCACGTTCCTGAGCCACGGGCTGGAGTTGCAGATGGCCTTGAGGGGAGGGAGGGTGGAGAATTTTTTTATTCCACAGAATCCTATTTTGGCTTGTACTACGTAATGAAAATTTGCAGAAAATATTCCAGAGCCATGAGTTGACAAATGCCAGGCAATTCTTTACTTGTTGCACCATAGCCGCCAATTCCGTTTTTTTTTTTTACAATACTTAGCATCAAAGTACTTTCTGCAGTAAATGAAAGCAGATACAGAATTGGCAGGGGCTGTCAGAGGCCATCACGTCCAGCCTCTTGCTGAGAGCAGTATTGATTAAAGCGTCTCTGACGGACAATCGTCCAGCCTCTGCCTGAAAATCCTTTAACAAAGGTGACGCTTCCTGTGGCGGCTTGTCCCAACTGCCTGACCGCTAAAACAGTGTCTATTTACTTGGTTTGTGTAGCCGCTCACCCTACTTTTATGTAGCCCATAGCGGCTTACAGCAAAGCAAATAACACAAAAGACATGACACGAAACAAGAATAGCAGCAAGGCACAATCCAAGCTACCCAGCGGGACCCCCAGGTTGCTCATCCTCGCCTTTTGGGGAAGCGCTGAGTCTGGCCTCGGCTGTCTTGGTTCTCCCCAAGCAGTCCCTCGCCTCCTCCGGACCCCCCAAGGGCTCCCTGGCATTTCCTGCTTAGTCTTGGGTGGAACGGCGTCCTTCAGCCCCACCTGTGTCACAAAGGGCCATCAATCCCCCCCCCCAGCTTTATGTAAAGATCAAATAAAATAGAGGAGAGAGAATGGAGCCCCTCCCCCCCGGTTCTTCACACTGAAGGGCCCCGGGGCTCCCCATCTCTTTCTTCCCACAAACGGTCTGAGTCCATCTTGGGAAGGGTGGTAGCACTGCCCGAGGCTTTTCCCACTTTCCAGCCCCCAGAGGCAGCTCGGGGGAAGAAAGGAGCATGGTGACTCACCGCCTGTTGAGACCCAGGCGAGTAGCCCCATGGGGTGGGGTCGGCTCCCATCTTTCGCTCCAACTCCTGCTGATCTAGCAGTTCAAAAGAGTGCCTTTGCAAGTAGATAAGCCAGCAAAGAGAGGGAGACTCAGTGGCTCGGACATCAGCCTCACATGTCATCCAGCCCAGGTTCAAATCCCATCCAGGGTCTGCCTCGCTGATGAAAGCTAAGCTAAGCTAGAAACGGCCATCTGACACTTTAATTCTTTCTTTGCTGACTCGTAAAACTTCTTTGCTGTCTATAAAAAAATGTGACACCTCACAACTGCCTGCTAAAGCTCTTAGTCTGCGGCTGAAAGGCAAACGGAGTAGTTTACTCCCTTCTGTACTCAGAAAGAAACCAGGTGCCTCATAAAAAATGCCTGATCTCCTGGTACAAGCCAACAAAGAGAGGGAGACTGTGTGACTCAGTGGCTTAAGACATTAGCCTCGCATGTCATCCAGCCCAGGTTCGAATCCCACTCAGGGTCTGCCTCACTGATGAAATCTAATAAGCTAGAAATGGCCATCCGGGACTTCCTTTCTTTCTTTGTAAAAACCTCTTGCTGTTATAAGTAGGCAAGTACCACTTTAGTGGGCACATTGATGGGGGCATGAATGGAGCCCCAGTTGGGTGTCCCCAGCCTGGGCAACAGTGATGTCACTGGCTAAGGCATTCAACTCAGAAGCATCTTGGTGCTTCCAACTTAAATGAGATGTGATGGTGAGTCCAATAAAATGTTGGTGGTATCAGAAGCCACCAGGAGGATTCTTCCTATTCAAGTTCCATCATGGATGCTCAGCAACAGATATCGGGCATGCCTGTCTGTGTGCATTTCAGGAAGGCTGGCTTTAAACAGTGTGCTGAACCTGAGTTTACAAAAATGTAATAAAACAGAACTCAAAATTGAATTGTTTCGGAACCTTTACAGAATGATCAGAACACACCCCAGAAGTTTGAATCAGTTCGTTTTGAATTTGAAACCGTTTCGAGCTCTAAACATTTCAAACTTTAAGGCCCTTGTGGGGTTTATTGCTCAGTTGAGGTGCTACGTCAACTCCTTTGTGGAGGGGTCTTTTTACATTGCCGTCTTCTGCCATCCTGGCTGCAGAAGGAAAAAACGAGGGAGCTTGGGAGCCTTTAAACACCCAGCCAAAAAGCTCAGAACTCTGCATCTAGTGGCTGTGTAAGAAAACTTGGAACACAGACTGAATTATGTCAACTTGGTTTCCCTGTGTGTCCTTTTGCCTTGTATGATGCCAAAAGAGGACAATTAAGAGGGCTTGGAAATATTACTGACATCAGCTGCTGCTTAATTCGGATTTTCTCCTTAAGGTATTTGTGCATCCTGTCTGTGTAATACGAACAAAAATACATTTATATTTTTAAATATGTTCAAAGCACCCACCATCTGTGAATCTTGTTTATAACAATCCTATAATGCAGGTTATATAAATTAAAAAGGGAAGAGTGGAGCTGAGAGAACGTCTTACATTAGGCCACTTTTAGTAGATTAAGGGTCGAGGAAAAATTATGAATTAAGGATTCTTTACATTTCTGTTGTTGTTGTCGTCAAACTGAAAAGTTTTCTTCTTTCATTGGGGGCATACCCCATTTCTTCTGCACACTGAATTATAAATAACTGAATTAGTTCATTTACACCAATGTTTTTCAAACTTGGCAACTTTAAGAGGTGTAGACTTCAACTCCCAGTATTCCCCAGCCAGCAACCTGGGTGAAATTCTCAGAGCGGGAGTCCACACATCTTCAAGTTGCCATGTTTGAAGAACACTGATTTACTCCCAACAGGTTACCTGTTGGTTTCAAGACTCGGTAAGAAGGTTGATTATGTTTTTCTGAAAGGAAAATGTTTAACAGCAGAGAAGTTTTACAAGCCGGCAAAGAAAGAAAGAGAGTCTCGGATGGCCGTTTCTAGCTTATTAGCTGAAAGCCAGAAAATGTTAAGTCGGTCCTCTTTCTTCCACAGTACTTGCCTACTCACAGGTTAAGAGCAAGTGCATTTGGATGGCATTTGTATAGTTGTACTCAGGTTCTTTTTATAGCGACTTTGGCTGAGGCCGGAGGTGATAGCAGTTCTCCTGGGAACTCACAAATGCTTTGCTGGCCAAAGTAACCTAGTTGATTAAACTCTAGGGCAGAGGGGTTTTGGGAACCATTCCGTGATCCCTCTCATCTTGCTATGCTCGCGAGGAGGGGACTGCCTCTGTTGTGTCGTATGTGCTGCAACATCCACTGCAACTGGCTTGGAAAAACCTCAGCCTTGTCATGACACCAGTCCCATGTGAGGAACCGACATTTTACTACTCAGCTGCTCAATTGAAAGTGGTCAAAACACTCGCTCCACTCACATTTTCAAATGCACATGTGTGTGGATGAAGGCACAAAGAAATATTTGTTTGTTTGTATCCCGCCTTTGTTATTTTACAAATAACTCAAGGGGGTGAAAATACCCCAAATATCTTCCTCCTCCTCCTATTTTCCACACAACAACGATCCTGTAAGATGGGTTGGGCTGACTTTCATGCCTAAGGTGGAACTTGAACTCCTGGCCTCTGGCTTTCTAGCCTGGCGCGCTAACCACTACACCAAACTGACTCTCTAAGAGCAAACTGCCCAATAGGTTGAATTAATTGTTAACAACATGAACAGTTAATTTACTGCGGGAAGAATCAATTGGTTTTATCTTGCTTTCCTCTGTTTATTCATATCTCCTATGCAGAAATCAAAGTAGTTCAACTTAACATTGTTTATAGCTTCTTAGTTATGTTGTGCACATTTTATTATGCAGTAGAAATTGCCTCAATTTTCAGCTCAGCTAAATATAATGTGAAGCATTGCAAGGCAGAAATGACAATGTTGTGCTTGTTCACAAAACCAGTTTAAACCAGCTGGGCGTGCATTCCAGTGAGGGAGGGTATTTTTTAGCGGCCGTGCATTCACAAGTCCTTGCAAAAAAAGGTTTTATTGTGAGTACATATGAGAACGCCTGTTTTACGAGTGGAGGATCCCTTCTTTTGAACTATAGGAGGAACCATAATGAAATAATCACTCGAGGGATTTTATCTTTGCTGTTAGGAAAGGCTGCGTTCCCAGCAGGAAGTTTTAGAATCCGAAGCCCAACTTGGGAAAGAAACAGATGAGCAAATAAAGGAGTGAGCTCTTGGACAGCTGCACACCAATCTCCTACTGTAAAATCCAAATGTGCCTTTACACTTGAAGGCTGACTTATTACAGCAGGCAACATCTGGCAATTGCAGCCTGCTTGTATGAACAATAATGTGGCGCTCCCCTAGATGCCATGTGTTACAGCTACAATTCATATCTAACGCCAGCTAACGTGGCTGCAGGCTGCACGGGGTCCATGCAAGAGCCAGCAGGTTTCACGCTCGGGAAAGAGAGGGAGGGTAGGCCCATTTTGGTGTTGGTGATCACCTTTAAAGCCCTACATGGCTTGGGACCAGTCTATTTACGGGACTGCCTTCTACCGCACATCTCCCAGGGACCTATTACATCCCACAGAGTTGGTCTTCTCCGAGTCCCGTTAACCAAACAATGTCGGTTGGCGGGTCCGCGAGGAAGGGCCTTCTCTGTGGCTGCTCTGGCTCTCTGGAACCAATTATCGCCGGAGGTCCGGACCATCCCCACGCTAGTGGCTTTTCGTAAAGCTTTGAAGACCTGGCTTTTTCAGCAGGCTTGAGATTATTGTTCACTTGAGATCTAAGCATGCATGGTGTATGATTGTTGTTTTTCTGTTTATTTTTAACTATTATGACTTATAATTTAAATGCATTTATTTGTTGTTATCTATGTAAATGTTTTATATTGTTTATTGTAAGCCGCTCTGAGTCTATGGAGAGAGACGGCATATAAATACGAACGAACGGACGAACGAATGAATGAATGAATGAATGAATTTGGGAGAAGCCCCCACCAGAGTGAATTGGAATCGGATGGGCCTCCGTAAAGGTAAGCCGTCTTCTCAAAGTTGCAAATCTTTCCCGTCTCTCTGAGACAAGTTTTGCTCAAGTGATATTTTCTGATCATGGAATAGTGATTTATTAAACATCTTTTTATACCTTAGCAATTACAAGATTCTTGGCTTAACATAGAAAAAAATATATAGATGAAAACAGGGATTGGGCAAGATTAAAAAGAAAAGCACCACAACAGAATAACGGTAAAACTGTAAGAAATAGAAATAAAGACAAACATTGAATGAGGGAAATCTCTCCAAAACTGTCAGATTTGGACTTCAGAAGAGCAGGATCCTTCCAGGGAGAACTGATGGGAGGGGGGAGAACCTGCTTTTATCAGACTTTTTGCATTTGGGCTTTTTTTATGAGCACCGGGTTTTTTTCCTGAGTACAGAAGGGAGTAAACTACTCTCATTTGCCTTTTAGCCTCAGACTAGGAACTTGAGCAGGCCTGTCGCGAGACGACACACTTTTTTATCGACAGCAAAGAAGTTTTACAAGCCGGCAAAGAAAGAAAGGGAGTCTGGGATGGCCGTTTTTGGCTTCTTAGCTTTCATCAGCGAGGCATCAGACCCTTGGTGGGACTCGAACCTGGGCTGGATGACATATGAGGCTGACATCTCAGCCACTGAGCCACAGGGTCTCTCTCCCTTTGTCAGATTGTGCCAGGGGATCTAGCAGGCTTTTTTAAAATAAGTGGGACCACGTTTTTTTCTGCGTACGGAAGGGAGTAAACTACTCCAGTTTGCCTTTCAGCCTCAGACTTTCTGCATTTTCAGAAAGTAGCATAGATAGAGACTGTTTTATTACCATTTTGCTGTTTCATAAGTTACCCTGAGGACTTTATTCTAAATAAATGAAAACAGAGTAAAATCTACTCAGCCAGCAGGAAAACCGCTTTTTGCATTTATTTATTATTTTTATTTTACTGATGAAGCCGATTCCAGGAGCAGCAGCAGGTGCTCCCTGAGCTTGGCTGTTTTCTTGCAGCCGTTTCATTGCACAACTACTCACATCTGAAAATAACTGGGTAATGAAACATCTGCCACAAACCAAACCAAGTTCAGAGAGCATCGGTGACCACAAATGGAGCGCCACTGAGCCTCAAATATTCTTTTCTGTTGGGACTGTGTTCATGTGGTTGGCTCAGAATAGTTCCACTTTTGAGACCTCTTGGGGATCTTCCTTGACCTTTATGGCATCTCCGGCCATGACTGAAGAGCTAATAGCTGACTGGTTTTCAGAGCCACTAAATGCGAAAGAGCATGGGGGCTGCGACAGTTGGGGGTTCACATAAGCATGATCTGTATATTTCTCTTTTCTGTAATCGTCTAATTAATGTGGTATAGTATACATTGGGAAGCCTTCACTCTCCTGTACATTATGAAGGGAGGCCCTGCCCTGTTTGTACTCCCCCTCCCCATTTAGAAGTGCTCGGTCTTTAACACAACCTCGCATTTAGTTTAGTTTAGTTTATTTGAATTTATACCCTGCCCTTCTCCTGCAGGACTCAGGGCGACTAACAGGCCTAATAAAACGTACAATACATAACACAAAAACACGATAAAAACAACCTTAAAAAATATTACATTTACATATGGCCTACATAACAAGATGGGCAGGATAATAAGATAATTTCCATCAAATTAAAATGACTAAAACATTTAAAACCCAATATAAAACTGAAATAAAAATAAAAATCGGAGGACTAGGGCTAGGCTAAACCAGCCTGGTGGAATAAGCGGGTCTTCAGGGCGCGGCGGAAGGTCCGAAGGTCGGAGATGATGCGTATTGCGGGGGGGGGTGAGACCGTTCCAGAGGGTGGGTGCCGCCACAGAGAAGGCTCTCCCCCTGGGGGTCGCCATCCGACATTGTTTGACCGGCGGCACCCTGAGGAGGTCCACTCTGTGGGAGTGTGTGGGTTGGTGGGAGGTATCGGTTGGTAGAATGCGATCCTACAAGTAACTGGGCCACTTGGAATTTTAGTATAATGTTTTTTGCATTCCTTGTTCATGTTCAAAATATAGTTCCTAATTACAAGATTGTGCTTCTTCATTTAAATTACTATTGATAAGATGCAAAGAAAGAATTACTTAACATCCAGATTTGTTTTGTTTTGTTTTTAATTTAGATTTATGTCTGTTTGTGACCTGTGAGTCAGAAACATTCTTGTTTTATGCTTTTGTGAGCCACATTGGAAAACGCAAGGCGAATATTTGAACTGTTTCAGTGAAAAAGGAAAGAGGAGGCAGTAGTGTAGAGGGGCTCTCGCTTTTCCAGGTCCTTCTGCCGAGAGAGGCAGCACCGCCGAAATGGCCGGTCGGGTCCATGCGCCTCTCTGGTGGGAGAGGAAATGAGATCAGGACGGCTCCCTTGGATCAGGTCTAAGTCTGTGGCCCGCCGGCCGGCCTGCTCCACCATGTGCGTGTCCACTTTAAGAGGGCTCATCTGCAATGCAGCTGTTAGCTGAGGGATTCTGTAAATCACGATGGAGCGAGCCCAAGACCTGTCCTTGCTTGCATTGTGGCAGGGTCGCTGTTGCGGCAGGAGAGAAGGGGAGGGGAAGGAGGGAAGGAACCCGCATAAAAGAGGAAGCATCCTCATTAAAAGTGACTGGGGCCAAAGCCCTTTTCTTTATGCACCAGCTGTTCTGGCTGGAAGATCCTGGGCAGCTGGGACCAGCAGTCCAGAAACCATAAAAAGTCACTCCTGATAACCTGCCTCCCCCCCCCCAATCTAATCCTGTGTTTTGCTTCCCAGTTGACACCTCAATTTCTGTGTGCACGTGGCCTCGGTTAATTGGGATTGGAATTGATGTTGCTAAATGGCTGTCGTCCGGGGCAAGAAGTCAGGAACCAGTTCAAAGGTGGTTCAGAAGTACTGCAAGCCTGTTTCATACTACTCAGATACAAGAAACTGAGCTACCCACAGTCGAGGGTTCCAAACGGATAGTGCGCTTGACCTCAGGCTAAAGCATGATCCGTGGGATGAGCCGCATAGCAGCGGCAGTTCCGGTACTCCTCGGTTTATTTCTTTATTACATTTCTTTGCTGCCCATCTCACCACAAGGTGACTCTGGGCGGCTTGCAATGTTAACAGGCTGCGGTTGTTAAGTGAATCACTATAGTTCTTAAGCTGGGATGCCACGTAGCTGCCATTTGCAACCTCCTGACAAGTTCCCCATCGACTTTGCTTGTCGGGAGCTGGCCAAGAAGCCACCCATGGCGATGAAAGGGCTGTGGGAAACCGACAGTGGAATTGCGAGAGCCACTCCTAAGTACCGCTGGTTCAACGCAAATCTGAATGATCACCGGATGAGTAGTTGTTAAGCATGGCCCACCTGCCTTTGCTAGATTTTTGGGGGAAGGATTATTCAGTGCTCTGTAAGCAAAGGGATGCTCGAGGGCTCCTTTCATTCCAGTGTAGGCAGAAGGATTTCAAGGCCTTCTCTTGAAAATGTGCTCTGATAAACATAACGCAGAACGCAAGTGTGAAAAATCATAACAGCGGCCTTTCCAGTTATAAGAGAATCTCATGAAGGTGTCTCTCCAGTCAACGGGCTGTAGGAGAGAGAGGAAATGTTAGTTTCATTTCCTGGTTTTCCTCTGGCTGGTCAATACTCTGAAAGAACTTATGTGGGAAAGATGTTGGAAGACATTTCTGTACCAATGGCTTGAACCTCTTCCTGATTCAGAATTTGTATCTAGGTGATAACACAGTTGTATAAAACAAATGCGAAGTTTTATGGATTACGGAGAGGACTGTAAGAATCGGTTTCCAGTCCCAGATCATCCATTTAGTGTCCCTTTCTGGGAATGAAGACCCAAAGACTGTGGATATGGTGAGGATAGAAGAAAATGGTTTATGCTTACAGTGAGGCCTGTGTGTTGGACATTTTGATCTGGTTATTGATTTGTTGGTGAGTTTTAATCTCGGTGGTGCAGTGTGGGCGGGATACAGGTATGAGAGTCTTCCCAATGAGTTGAAATACCATTTTTAATGTGCAACCAATTAACATGTCAAGTATTTGCAGGAGAAGGACCACTCTCCTGCTTGAATCAGGTTGCCATGGTGGCACCCTGGCCAGTTGTTGGGAAAATGAGGAGTTGGCAATCTGGGGTCAGACGTTCATCATACCTCTTCAAAATGGTCATGCGTCATATCATTGATGGTCAACTCTCCTAAAGCCATCTTAAAGTGGTTTTGTTGATGGCACAGGGATGAATATGCTCCAGATATTCAAAACCTGTCATAAAACTTAGCAATGTTCCTTATACAGTCTGTGGTTTATCGTTCTTGGCAAAATCCTGATTGGCTTTCTAAATGTGGACGTCAGTATGGAAAGGTTCCTTAATGCTATTTACCTTCCCCAGTCAATCATCCTTGTCGGGGTAGGCACGCATGACTGATTGGTATCAGTCCTATGCTAATATTTATAGGGAAGTTCTAACCTCTGGGAAATTCGTCCTGTATTTAGAGAAGAGGTCTTTCTTAATATAAAGCAACCTTAGACTTGCACCAACGAAGTCTCAGTGGAAGGAAGGGGACCTTATTTTTCGGGTTAAATTGTATCAGTCCCCAAAGACTTTTCAGTCCAGGAACGTGGCTGTTCTTTGTGTTCTGGTACTTGTGGTCATTAGTTTTTGGAAGGAGGGCTGAGGAATACCTGCGCCTCCTGCTGAGGGAGGAGAGCTTGTGTTACCAACCATGTATTTTATTTTTAGAACATAAGAAGCCTCCTTGGCATACTTCTTGCCAGCAGACTTTCTCTCTCTCTCTCCTGTCAAATGAAACTTGGGCTTTTCTCATGCCTTTAACATGCTCTGCACCTTCATGGACCTTGCATGTCTGAGGCTGGGTGCAGTTTCTCTCTCTTTCTTTTCTGTGTCACCCTGTGCATTTTAGCCAAGATAAATGCAAAGCTTTCTGGAAAGATAATCCCTTCTGTCACCCAGGGTGTGTCTGTTTGAGTAGCTTTGCAAGCGACTGCCACAAATACATTGTGGTAGAATTATCTAGAACAGGAACAGCCAGCTGGCAACCCATAGGCCAAATCCAGCTCGCAAAATCAGTTGCTGCTCGTCAGTGGCGTTACCAAATTTTAATTACGGAATAATTGAAGGTTTGCTCGGATGCATATTTAAGGAACAGTACTTAAGTCTGTGTACATCATGTCCACGGCTGCGTTTATGTAGAAATCAATAGCCTGAACCTCAGCCGGAAGGAAGCAGCACATTAAGCTGTGGGCTCTTTTGAAGATACTCTAGGCCCGAGGGTGAGCAATTAATTTTCTCCAAGGGCCACATGAGGAGGGTTGTTAGGCAGAACCAATAGAACTGTGAGGGTCCGAACATCTGCACATATATACATTGAAAAGAAAATAGCAGCTGCCTTCAAGATAAAAGCAATGCAGTGGCACTGTGTGCATGGCATACGCTTATTTCCATTTCATTTCTAATTCCCGGTTGATCTTGTGCCAGCCAGTCCGGGAGAGCCGAAGGGCTGGATGTGGTTCGCGGGACTGTAAAGTGCCCAGGTCTGGTCTAGTCAGACCTCATATCTGGGTCCAAAATAAAACCTGGTGAAGGAGAGTCCTTGGCTTCCGTATTTAAGCGGAAAAAGCGGCGTAATGTTTGGAGCAGAAAGGAACGCTCTGGGCAGGAATGGAAAGAATTGGGGAGAGACGGCAGACCAAATTTCAGAGAAATAAGCGCAGGGGAGTTACAGCTAGAGGTAGCCCTCGACATACGTTCCTTGTTTAATGACTGTTCAATGTTAGGATGGCGTTGAAAGGTGTGACTTATGAAGAGTCCTCACATTTCGGCCATGGCAGAGACCCCGCACTCAGCGTGTTCAGGATTTGGACCCCTGGCAACCAGCGTGCATTTAGGAGAATGGCAGCGTTCTCAGGTCTCGCGGTTGACCTTGGGGACCTTCCAGGGCTCTTCGGGCACAAGCAGAGTCACCGGAGTGGGGGCGGGAAGAGAGAGAAACTCGATTGGCTTAACAACCACGGCAAAAACGGATGTAAAATTGGGTGCGACGCAATGAAGCGATGAAGGTTCCGATTGTAGTCATACGTCAGGGATAAAAAGCAGCTGCGACTTGGTTGTCTTTAGACCTCCTGTCATGAAGTTTCAAAGATGCTGATTCCCCTTAAAATGGGGGCAGATTGCACAGGAAAAGGTTGCCAGAGGTGAAGAGGAGGTAGGGAAGAGAAGGAGAAGGGAGGAAGAGGATGAAGATAGTAAGACGCAAGCTTGTGGCAGAGGAAAGAGAGAAGATATTGAAGAAAATAGAGAAGGGAAAGAAGAAAATGGGAAAGGAAGA
>JANHFO010008035.1:0-10089 GCA_032468095.1 Pareas carinatus | reverse complement strand
TTGTCAATTATAGCCTGTATGTAAGAATAGAGCATGTACACCGGAGACAAATTCCTTGTGTGTCCAGACACACTTGGAAAAAATCAATAAGTTCCATTCTGTAAGCAAATTAATGACAGCAAAGAGAGGGAAAGCCAACATATTAAAGGGAAAGCTTCTCACTCCAGCCCTTGAATATTAACGGATTGATTTTCTGACGTTTTACTGGAAACTCCACCAATCCCGGAATCACACAAGGCTGACTGGAAAAGGAGAGAGAATGGCTCATGCACAAAGACTTAACGGCTTGCAGGAGAGGAAGGAGTACGAGAGGTGTCATGGGAACTACGACGCCGGTTTGTAAGGGACTGGGACGGTGGGCTAGTTCCTATTACATTAGAACTAGAAGCTTCTCTGATTGTCAGCCGGTCTGTTACAAAAGAAGATGCGGACAAATCTGCCACCGTATAAAGCTTACTGTTTGTGGGTAAGACAACGGGCGTAGCCTGTCGTAGTCTTCTTGTCCGGCAGTATCCCATAAGCCCAGGTTGACTGGCTTCCCATCAACCATCACATTGGCAGAGTAGTTGTCAAATCTGCAGGGAACATGAAGCAATATGGCACATTCTTACCACTCTTGGATTGTCTACTTGAAACAGAAAGAAATGTCAACCTTGGGTGGAGACAATTAGGCTTATTTGGGATGATAGAAGTATAGGTGGTCCTCGACTTACGACCACAACTGAGCCCAACATTTCTGTTGTAAAATGAGACATTTGTTAAGCCTTCCTTCCTTCTTCCCTCCCTCCCTTTACCCCTTTTTTTCTTCCTTCCTTCCTTCCTTCCTATCAGTTGATAAGTTAGTAACCTGGTTGTTAAGGGAATGTGGCTTCCCCGTCAATTTTGCTCATCAGAAAGTCGCAAAAGGGGATCACATGACTTTGGGACACCGCAACGGTCATAAATATGAACCAGCTGCCAAGCGTCTGAATTTTGATCATGTGATCATGGAGATGCTGCAAAGGTCGTAACTGTGAAAAACAGTCGTCACTTTTTTTCTGGTGCCATTGTAACTCTGAACGGTCACTAAATGAAATGTTCTAAGTCGAGAACTTCCTGTACTGTTCGTTATGGTTTAGTCTACTTCAAAGGGCGACTGCTTTAAGTTTTTATCTGTGCTAAAGAAAGTTGAAAGTGGTTTTTTTCTACAGCTTGTTTCTCTTTTCGTTGGCAGGCCTCAAGTTTGCTTCCTCCCCGACCCTTCCTTTTCTTCTTTTCAATCCTTTTGTTTTAAATACTTTTCTAAACCCTAACAAAGAAACAGCACATTCTCTTCAAACCCACATCAGAGAGTACGTGCAGCTTAAAACAACACAACACGTCTATGAGAGGCTTAAACCGGAGTCTGGAGCACAGCTTCTCCTTTAAACAGTAAAAACGAAGAGGAACCGTGCCATCTTAAAGATCGGTCATTTTACATTTTTCAAAGTTGACTCTGGTCCATGAAATCTGATCTCTGTCAGACGCTGAAAGTCTTGTTTTGTCTGCCCACAATCTGATCTCCTCAAAAACCGGTATTGTGCTTCTATAATATTTCTGTATTTTTTTTCCACAAAAGTACATTATTATACTAACTTGCCTTGTAATATTAATTTAAATGGATGCAGAATTATGTCACATGCCTTAAAACAGCACACATATTTCATCGCGTGAGGCCCGAGGCACAGGAAACCTCTCCCAAATGAGTTATATTAAAACAAATGATAATGATGTTGGATTTCAGTCGACAGATGCCGCTCAAGAATCCTCAGGCATTGCAAACTTTGGACATGCTATTTTAAGAATTATTTTATAGTTTATATTTTTTGTGGCCCACTCAGAGTCATTGGGAATTAGCAGGGAAGTAACTGAAAAAACAAATACATGCTAATTTTCCAGAGGTGGAGAGCAATACAAAGACACTTATCCTATAACCAAAAACATATCTGCGCCAAAAATACTACTTAAAAGGCAGCTCCTCTATTACAAAGCAATCCAATCAAGTCTCTTTATGAGTCTTTTGAACACTTAAAAACGCTCGAGAGAAAAATAAAATACTCACACTGTTGGTATATATTCTCCAGGAAATGCATTGGTTGTGTAACTGATGAGTAGGCATGTTTTACCTACAGCACTGTGAAAGGGAGAGAAAAAAGATCATCATAAGAACTTATTCATGACAAGGAAGCCATTCAGCAGAGAAAATTAACTGTTTATTAGTACTTGAATTTAAACAAGATAAATTCTAATCCTTCAACTGCTATATATTTATGATATTACTAGATGGGAAGCAAAGTTATGTATGAATTGTCAGGAGTGTAGCTTTTATGGTTTTTGAAATATAGTGATGAGTCAGACGTAAGTGAGTGGAAAATGAATGATAAATGAATCGTTTTTGACAAATATTACTATAGATTTCTTCCAAGATAGATAAAGGATGCAAACTCTTTAAAATTCATACTTGGCTGAACCTCCCACATCAAATTCACCTTTCTCACAAATGGTTAATTTGCAGACCTGGCCAGCTTTCCACAAACATAAGAACACTGACGCTTGATTTTGGGAATTTTCTGGAAACATACATATCTGGATCCTGGGTGTGGATTTTAATCTTTCTGCAATGTTAATTCAAGTCCTGAAGCCAGAACTTGCAATCCCAGCTTTAAGTTATTGGACCTTTTTAATTGTCTTAAACTGCTGGTGCACGGTGATTTCTGGAGCTTGAAAAGCCCATACATCAATTTAAAGCAGAATGTCTGCACGGGGAGTCCTCGACTTACGATCACAATTGTTGCTAAGTGAAAAATTTGCAAAGTGAGTTTTGCCCCACTTTACAACTTTCCATGGCACATTTGTTAAATGAATCTGACTTCCCCCTTGACGTTGCTTGTCAGAAGGCCGCAAAAGGGGATCAAATGACCCCAGGACACACTAACCATTGTAAATAGGAACCAGTTGCCAGCCAAATGCAAATCACGTGACGGGGGTGGGGTGGGTGCTGCAAGTCATAAGTGTGAAAAATGGCCACAAGTCGCTTTTTCCAGTGCCGCTGTAACTCCGAACGGTCGCTAAATGAACCGCTGTGAGTCGAGGACTACTTCTATCATAAGAATGGTTACTTTCCGTGAGGCACGTGTGGGCCGGGCGACACAGCGAGCATTGCTGTGCAATTAAAGCGGCGAAGCCTAAATAAAGGGATCAAACGGAATTTCGTGTGGCAAGGAGAAAAGAGCCACGCCGCAGGGAGGAGGAACATATCGAAAGAGGAACAAAAACGCCCACAAGCACACATTTATTTCACAAGAAGGCTTCAGGAGCTTTTCCTTTTCAAGTCAGAGGATCGCATTCAAACAGGGTCTGGTGACTGGGTTCCCTTCTCCTGGTAGTGAACGGATGTAAGAAACAATGGGGAGAGAACACATGGGCTATTTTCATCCACCAATCCCACAGAGCAGGGGCTGAAGTCCCGCTGAATAGACTGTGGCTGCACCAGAACCCCAATTGTACCACTCGGCGTGGACTTTTGAATCACATCGTTATTTTAAAGCAAGGGATTGATAGAAGTTTTGTGTTGCTGTTGTTGTTTTTAAAATCCCCCCCCCCCCCGGCCAAAGTGAGAGAAAAGCATGCCTGTGAATTCAAACATGAAATCTCTTGAAATATAAACCGGCCGCAGTAAAATGAGTTGTTTTCTGCAATACATCCACTGCTCTCTTATTCTATTAAAAACTGGACTTTTCATCTGCCCTGAAGGGGAGAAAAAAATATTTCCACCTCCAAATAATCTCACGTTTTTTTATCTTTGGGGGGCTGGGAGTGGAAATTCTCAAGTCATTCTGGCATGACTGCAAGCTGGCCAGGAATCGTGCTTCAAAATCAAAGGACTAAAATGACAAGCCTTGAAAGCATTTTGATTGCGGGGTTGGGGTGCCTTAAGCATAGCAACAAAAAGTATACAAGGTCTCCCGATAAAATATACTTGTAGAAAAATGAATATTTATAGCTCAAGGTTGAACTGTGGGATTCTTGCTGCTTTCTGAGCTTGGCTGTTTTCTTGAAGACCTTTCATTACCCAACTAGGTATCATCATCAGTGCTAGAAGGGAGTGGGGTTGATTATCCTTCTAGCTACCTATCCGCGTAATGAAAGGTCTGCAAGAAGACAACCTCAGAGAGCACCGCGGATCCCACCACGGAGTGTACCGGGCGACACACTGCAGGTTTCAACCAGCTTGCAATTAATGTGGATCTGCTCGCTGTAGCTTTTAACTGGACCTGTTCTCCTCGTCCTGGTTTTAAGATGCTACCTCTGCTCTGGGATTGTTATTCTGTACTCATCGGATCAAACCAGCAGTTTCATAAGTAAATAAATGCGGATTCTTTTCTCCTTTCAAACTTTTAAAAGGTTTTGAGCAGCAAATCTCAAGCTCAGATATTCTTCAAGACGAGACGCTTCCAGAGCCACTCCGAAGTGTTGACAAGAGGAATGAAAGGTTTCAGGTCAAGCAGAGCCAGACCATTAAAGCAGTTCTGGCTGGTGGTCGTGCAGTACAAACAGGTTCACAGGGAGAAGGAAATACCCACAAGAACAAGCACATTTGTCCTATTCTAAATATCTCGTCTTCTAAGCCTGCTGGCTTTCAGCCCGGTGAGTCAGCTCTGTACTCGGTTCCAAGATGAAAAGTTTGATTTTACCTAGATTCTGTAATGACCCTTCGGTTCAAGTAAACAGAACAAAACAGCTTCTTAGGGAAGTCAAGTTTATTTTGGAGAAAAATGACGTCAAATCTGTTGGATGCTTCAACTAGTCAAAGCTCAGAAGAACGCCGCAGAAACCAGAAAGATGCAGCACTACAGAATACTGATTTTTTAATCTTGTGGAAGTATTTTTCTGCACTGGTGTCCTACTTGGAAAAAACAGGCTGACTCTGGAATTTCAACAGCCCTATTTATTGATCGACTTCCTTGGGCCTGAAATACGCATAGAAATCACATCATGCCCTTCAGAAAATAGGCAATCCTGAGAAATCCCTTGCTTACTATATAATTAATATTCTAGGCAGATCGTTCCTAACCTAATTCCATCAATATGCATTGGACCTGAGTTCTCATAATCCACAGCCTATGCTAGGGGGAGAGCTATGGGAGCTGCAGTCAGCACAAATAGATGGCACTAATCTGAGAAAGAATGTTCTGGGCCCCCACTGTAAAAGCTAGCGTTTTAGTTCCTGAACCAAAATAAAATGCCAACTGCAGCTCGAACATTGGCACAGCTGACAACAGAAGCTCCAAAAACAGGATTGAATAAGCAACAGAGCGGAGGTCTCCAACCACGGCCCCTTTAAGGCTGGTGGATTTCAACTCCCAGAATTCCCCAGCCAGCATAGCTAACTGAGGAATTCTGGGAGTTGAAGTCCACCAGTCTTAAAGGGATCAAGGTTGGAGACCTAGGGAATAGAGGGCTATGGGACTGAATAAGCAATCAACTCACAACAGTTCATTTAGTAACCGTTCCAAGTTACAACAGCACTGAAAAAAAGCTACTTATGACCTTTTTTTCCCGTTACGACCTTTGCAGCACCCTCGTGATCATGCGGTCAAAATTCAGATGCTCGGCCCACGGTTCGTATTTATGACCGCTGTGGTGTCCTCAACGTCACGCGATCCCCTTTTGCGACCTTCTGACCAGCAAAGCCGATGGAGAAGTAAGATTCACTTAACAACCGGGCAGGCAATTCATCAACTGCAGTGATTCACTTAACAGCTGGGGCAAGAACGGCTGGAGAACGGGACAAAACTCACGTATCAAATGTCTCACTTAATAACAGAAAGTCTGGGCTCAATGGTGGCCGTAAGTCAAGGACTATCTGCATTCACTTCATCTCCCCAACTTACAGTCACAATGCAAGTATTGTAAACCCCAACAGCAGCAGGAGCAGCAGCTACTCTGCAGAGCAGAGTTAACCATACAATGCTGGCCAGTGTGATTTTTCTGATCCCCCCCCCAGCTAAGAAACTATCCCTCTTTTGTGTTTGCACCCAGCGTTTTTGGGAGGGGGGGAGAGAGGTCGCTCATATATCAAACCTCATTTCCTGGAGCATGAGAGCACGTCAGCTTCTCAGTAAAGACAAGAATCATAGAAAGGGGCGAATTCCATATACTGTCTATAAATCAACTTTAAATTACCGCTGCTCCTTAGCCTAAAAGTTGTGGGAAAGTTTGTAAAGTTATTGTCTTGAAGAGATCTGGGGGAAGAGAGGACACTGCTGTTTGTGAGGGGCTGGGAGACAAATGCAAGGGTGCCTTAGAAGCTACTCCTGGCACATATGGTTCCAATTGGTGTGGGGGGGCAGGGAGCAAAAGGGCGTTTCTAAGTAAATAGATGGATCTTTTTCCCATTACCGCTTTCCTGTTTCATGATGCCAAGGAGAAGAATGTGGGGGCCCAGATCCACGGTGTCTGATTTCTGGCAATATTTTACAAAGTTTTACGGTCTCAGGAATTGCCCAGGTAGTGGATGTCAGGAGACAAAAACATAGGAAGAACAATCGCAAGAATCGGGTATGGCCAGTCTAGAGAAAAAAAGGACTTTGGGAAGGCCATGATAGCAGTAGTCCGGTACTTGAGAGAGGCTGCCACAAAGAGGAGGGGTCAATTTATTTTCCAAAGCGCCAGAAGGCAAGACAAGAAAGCATGGATGGAAAGTGACCAAGGAGAGAAGCAATCTGAAATTAAGGAGAAACTTCCTAACAATTGAACAGAGGAACTGCTTGCCTTCACAATGGAATCCCCACTGTCCTTTGCAATGTGAAAGGCAGATAGGCTGTTTTCCCGAAAATGAAACCTAACCGGAAAATAAGCCCTAGCCTGATTTTTCCAGGATGCTGGTCATAGAAGCCCCATCCCCAAAATAAGCCCCAGTTAAGATCGTCAGCCAGACGGATGCATCGAGTACCGTATTTCCCCCAAAATAAGCCCTAATGCGTCTTTTGGAGCAAAAATTAATATAAGACCTGATCTTATTTTGGGGGAAAATACGAGACTCAAGTGGAGAATCAGTAGGGCAGTGTTCCCCAATCTTGGCAATGTCCAAGTATATGAACTTCAAATCCCAGAATTCCACAGGCTGAAGAGGCATTGCTGAGAATTCTGGGAGCTGAAGCTGAACCTTGAATTTGTCATGGTTGGGAAGCATTATAGTAAGAGTGTTTTTTTTTTACTTTATAATGTTCAGATTCCAAAAATTCCGCTATTGATCTACATGCTGAGCTTGTCCTCAAGGAAACGAATACTAAAAATTGGGGAGGGCGAGGAAATCTATATTCCACATTATCCAACCTCAACTACTTTTCAATTATGTTCCGTTTACTGGATGTGCTGTTGATCTGCATCCTTAATAGCAGCGGAACATGAGCAAAACGAAAAATGCTAAGAACCAGAAACAGCATTAGAAACAATAACATCCAATATTACAAAACCTACTTACTGGTCATAAAATATGTGAATTGCAAGGCCTAGGCGATAAAGATGTTTTTATTTTATTACCAGTTTCCTTCAGAAACAAACCTGTTTAGTCTACAGTCATACATCTGTGGATTGGGAGGCCTAGACAAATAAGGATGTTTTTATTTTATCCCACTTTCATTCAGAAAGATTTTTCAAACCATTCCAAGCTATACATTTTAGAGAATCAGCAAAGATATTATGGTATAAAATAATGCCTAAACAAAAGTAGTAATATGCAATAATGGTTTAGCGATGTATTTCCTCTGGAAATCAAAAGTTGCACAGCCCAAAGAACTAAATTTTATGCATGGTTTTCTTCCATGATAAAAGACACCCAATTTACCATAAAGATCCGGTAAATCCTCCTCCACACTCAAGCCAAATCAAGAGTCAATAAAGGCAGGGCTAGAAAAATATTTTAAATACTTGAGAACTAGAATCATAGTTAAGATGCTAATCCAGGACTATTAAAAAAACTTAAAATTGTGTGGATGTGGATGCCTCGACTCTGAAAGACATCTGGATCCCTCTGGAAAAGAAAAAAACTTCTGTTTCCCAAAATTCAAATTCTGAAACTAAGAAATTAAAATTAAAAACTAAATCACAATTTCAATGCCTAAACTGCACCATTTCCTCATTCTCAAATGTAAGTCATTACTCAAATTTAGGCAGATTGTGGATAAGGTTTCAGGGAAGTTTCAGAGTTCAAAAGAAATAACAGCTTGACTCATCACGTTAATATTTAAGTTGTGTATAACTACCTCAACAAGATAGAGCATCCACAACTAATCTCACCATGATCCCCCTTTAAAAAAAAGAAATGTTCATCTTACTACAATTCATTTCTTTCCATTTTCAAACTGATTTGTCTCAAAGGCTCCATGCAGGAAGCACAATTTCTCCAAAAATATTTTGGGAACGTGCCCAGTTGCTCAATAGGTCTGGCTTCTTTATAAAGATAGCTAAAAATAGTCTGAAAATAACTCCAGCCTTTGAAAAAAAAATTCTTTTGTTAACCACAAAACAAAGCAAAGGTTCAAATACTTCAGGAACTACCAAAGAAAAGCAAAAAGCAGTCCAACGCAGCAGCACACAATAGCAGCTGCTAAATTTTGGAATCCTCACCCCATCGATTAGATTTACACACTTCAACAAAATCTACGCAGATATCACATATCCAACTCCATGTCAGAGCATTCCAAAGTCTCAACTGCCTTGATGATTTTTCAGAAATAACTTTATCCCCCTCTACAAAAGCCAATCATCTTTATATTTAGGGGCCTTTACACTGTATTCATGCTAACTCTGAGCTTGCATCCCATAGAAGCTTTTTTTTAAAAAGAAACAACTGTAGAGAATGTCTCTATTTTCACATCTTAACTCAGTTAGAGCAGGGGTCTCCAACCCTGGCAACTTGAAGACTTGTGGACTGCAACTCCCAGAATTCCTCAGCCAGCGCCACAAGTCTTAAAGTTGTCAAGGTTGGAGAACCTGAGTTAGAGGAGTAACAAACAAAGCCAGGAATCTTTCCGTGGAGAAACCGTCCCAAAGCAAAAGACAAAGATTTAGCTCTTATCTTACCATTCAAAGAGTGCCCTAAGTTTTTACTTGTTAAAATCAGCTTGATCAGGAGAGCGTATGATGGATGAGGAAGTCATAAATCAGGATCAGGGGAAGGAAGAGAAGCCATGCTTCAAATGTGGCCGAGCCGGAACACAAATACATGCTTGCTGTACTTGGGAACCATCCTCACTGAAACACCCACTTATCTGGCAGAGGAGTCCACCTAGTTTAACACAGGTTTATGTAAAGCCAAGGATAGGTAGACTTGCTGCAGGCTATTTAGTAACTCCCAGAGAAGTCCCAGCTCCCAGGAACAAATTGCAGAGATATCTGGGCTGCAATCTTGCATAAGATGAAGGAACAAGCTCCAATTAATTGGATAGTAATTAGACAGGATTTGGACTGGAGAGACCTAAAGCATAGTAACGCATATCCTAACTCTCCCAAACAGCCTTCCGAGCTTTGGGTGCTGTGAGATGGGCTGGCCTGCAAGGCCCCACCAGCCCCATCCAGCATGATTTTATTGTATCTCGCTATTTAAAAAATGCCAAAAATTGTAGCCCAACCTGAACAAAAAACACCCCATTGGGGAAGGGAGGGAGGGAGAATTAAAGAGACATAGAACGACCTAGCATTACATTTCTGGCATTTCCTGTAGCTAAAGGTTGAAAAAAAACAAAGAGAAAGGAATGGAGACTCAAGCGACAGGATGCCCTTCCCAAAGCTAGTGGAAATCCCCCCAAATTGGGGATGGAGGAGAGAAAGTACAGCTAGACAGTTATCAAGTTGTTCAGAATCAGGCGACACACCCCTTTAATAAATACATCATTTTTTAAAATTGCATTTCCAAACCTTTCTGGCAAATATGTGCGGATGCTTCCCCATCTGGCATTTCCTTCACCTTCCTCTCCATTGTCCCAAAGGTGCTTCCCCCCCCCTCAAGGCAACAGAGACTTTGTTTTTCGTTGAAAACCTTTCACTTCTCATTCAAGAATCTTCTTT